>JAUTBQ010097642.1:0-16088 GCA_032361185.1 Lepetodrilus ovalis | reverse complement strand
TTATGAATACCGCACCAGTGGTAGAATGTTGGACTTCGGAGCAAAAGGTACCAAGTTAAAATCCCACCCCACGGGGGCCCGGCATCAATTTCGCAGAAGTTACATTTCTGACGCGATATACCAGTCTCTTACCAGATAAGAGAGCTTTGTGAAAGGATACCCTGGGCCATTTCTCCCAATGCTAAACATGCTATGATAAAGGTTTCCTTAGAAATTCACATATTTTTGTAAACAGTTGTTATTTTTTCAGGCTTTCAAGTTTTCAAGGATCAATTTTTATCACTGCATAAGATTGTAATATTAACAATTATAATAATGTGAACATTTATTTTGCTCCAAATCCACACTCTCAAGCATACTCATAATGTTACAAATTACAGTACAATACAATGTCATTTTCCTTCTCAAATTCCTGGGGAGTATACAATCCAAGCTGATTGAAACAATGCTCCACTGCCACAGACAGTGTCGTTTTAAATTAACATAAGAACAGAAAATATGTATTTTTTTCTTTCTCTGAAAGCATGAGTGTTAAATATAACCCTAACAAAAGAAACATCACTGTACCTTGTAACAACGACAAACATGATGAAATGTAACAACTTACATGCTTTTATATATTTTTCTTTAGATATCTTTCCAAAATCATCGATGACAACCCCCACTAAAAGTAAGTAATATTTTCTTACACCCAGGTTGAAGACATCACTGTGTGATATTTATTTGGTAACACACATATGTGTGATATCACCTTTTAGGGCTGCCGATTGCAGGCTCCATAGCAACGACCCGAGGTCATTGGTGGGACTACTTTTTTCATTCAGTAAAGGTCTCCAAAACATCCCAGATGTCACCAAAACAAAATATGTTTTCTAGAAGAAATAATATTGTCATTCATAGTTGCCCACAACAGTCCTTTTGAACTAATACCAACTTTAAACTAGTGGACTTTCAGAAAAATATTGTATCCCCTCGATATAACGCTGAATTTGGGGTCCATGACCCGCCTTATAGTACCAGCCTTATACGATAGTACAGGTAAATAACAAAATTGAAAATGGGATCCACATCTGACCCTGCCTTATATCTGAATCCACTGTATATCGAAAAGTGTTATATCAAGGGGACACTGTAATAAATACATATTAAAAATAACAATAACAAATAACAATAATAACTATTTCAGCTGGGAGTGGGCCGATCATCGAAGCCTCTCAGAACACGGAGGAGTACAACCGCGCGCTCAAGATCATCCTTGGCACAGTAGTCGGTGTTATTGCTCTGGTCGGCCTCATCGGCTTCTTCTTTCTGCTGTTCAAATACTGGAAGAGACGCTCGTCGGGTCACCATGGTAAGCTAGTAGCCCAGGTCTTGACAGTAAGGATTGTCCGCCTGCCCGGGACAGGTTTGATCCACAGGCAGACAAGTGAATTAGCCCAGATTAACAAGCCTTCTACCTACAGTTAGATGTCCGATAGGACACAAGGACAAGTGCCTCAAAAAGTTAATGTAGAGCCCTGCAACCAATTATCTGCAGTTCCGTAGGTTTTATCTCTATTTTGTACGAGTTCATCCTCAACTCAAGGTCGTGTTCACAAATCCCCATACAAAAATTTGAGCTTGATCATGAAATCGTACTCAAGATGTTTTGTAATCTCGGGGCCAGGTCTCGTAAGCTGTATTGCTTTTATTCAATCCCATAACATTTTTAATCATTAAGATATGTTTAAACTAAAACTACAATTTGTTACCATGGTTACCAGAAATCCTGAACAGGACATTCTCTTTTCAGGACCAGGCGGCAGGACGAGAGCGGCCAGCCTCAGGTCTATATCAGTTGGTAAGTGACGTCACATCAGCTTGGCCATATCAAATGGAATGTTCAATTTTCAGAGTGAATTATAAATATTTCTAGATTACAGTACCTGACAATTTTGATTTTTTTTTTTTTCTTTTTTTTTTTTTAAATCTGAACAAATTTATATCAAACTGAAATAATATAACGCAATACACCACACCGATAAGGTATATGCTCGAAGCGCTTACAAACAAGAAAGAGAAACAAAGCTTAGATATATTGGTATCCTTTCACTAACCAGACAATAGCTCTCTTTGCCGATAGCTAATGCAGTTGCAAAGAGAGCACTATAGTGGATAAGAGAGATTTGTGAAAGGATACCCTGGAAAATAAACATCTCATAGTAACTGTCAGCCATGGTAACTCGTAACTAGGGCAGAAACGAGTACCCAGGTACTCGAGTACAGTTTGGGTACATGTACTACTCGAGTAGTAAATTGATACTGAACAAAGGCAGACAACAGTCAATCGACCCTTTGGACCTATTTCGAATTATCAGAAAAGTTGAAAACTAAATGCAAACTGTGCTCAGTTCAGGTTTTCTTTAAGGGTGATACACCTTGACTATGAAGAACCTTTTTGATGGTTGAAACATACCAACACAATGATGAAATCCGAATCAACCACATCCCAATCATCAATAACGATGCAGACAACACTTGCAGGCGAGTACTCGAGTACTCGTGGAGTGGCGAGTACTCATTGAATTCGAGTAATTCAACATGAGTACTCGAGTACCCAATTTCCTACCCGTTACAGCCTTACACGTAATCATGGTAACTGTCATAACCATGGTAACTGTCATAACCATGGTAACTATTGTTGTTCGCAGACCTCAGCAACAAGCAGCTGCCGGGAGTGCTACTCTTGTATTCATACGACTGCCCCATGCACGAGAAGGTGGTCCACTCGCTGGCCGGCTTCCTGATGGAGGTGTGCAGCTGCAACGTGACCCTTGACCTCTACGAGGAGCAGCTGATCCACGACCGCGGCCTGGACGACTGGCTGATCGAGCGCATGCAGGAAGTTGACTTCATCATGGTGGTCTGCTCTGTCGGCGCCCGACTCCGGTGCTCCAAGAAGCGCGTCCGCTTCAAATCCGACGCCAGTCGCACGCTCCCCGACTACTTCGCCGTGGCCGTGGATTACGTTGGGGAGAAGATGCGCGTCGAGCGCGGGAAGGGCCTCTCGATGTCGAAGTTCATCACAGCGTACATGGACTACTCCACGGCCAGCGACATCCCTCCACAGCTGGAGACAGGGTCCAGGTTCTGCCTGATGAAGGATCTGAACAGATTCTATAACCATCTCCATGGGCTGGAGGTTGACGATGTCAAGTTTGAGTCCACCTACCCCGGGGTCTCGGAGAGCAGCTACTACAAGTCGGAGGTCGGCGCCGAGCTATACGTGGCTCTGGAGCAAGCCAAGGAGTTCTTCCAAACGAATCCCAACTGGGTGGAGGACCGACTTCAACCGCCGTTGGCGCCGCAGCCAAAATCAAAGTCTCGTCACCGGCGCCATAACTCCCAGGAGCAGCCGCTGCTGGATCCGGTGTGCAACGAAGCGCCGTCCTTAACGAACTGTCTCGACACGACCGTGGAAGTCCACACGCTTCCCAGACGGAGTATCGTGAAGGAGGGAAGCGCCGGGCAGGTGAACACGTTCCTCTACAGCCGGCAGAACTCCCTCCCGTCCTCGCTGAGCAGCCGGCTGACGGTCCACGCGTCCTCCAACCACGTGAACCTGTCCAAGAGCTACGACAGCTTCCGGAACAACGAGAAGTTCCGGGACTCGGACTCCGTGCCATGCGTGGTGTGCGGAAAGCATTCACATCCGGACGGACGCGTGAAGTGTCGCGGAGGTCAGGACAAGGGGGAGGACTTGGAACCGGAATACACCAAGACCAAGAGCAAGTCGATGCCCACCGTCTACGGAACCAACGGATCTCAGACTGTCCTCCATGCAGAGGTACATAAGGAGTGGGGACCGATCGGCCGAGCGTCTCCGGTTTCTGATTCCCAGGACACGGATTCCAACACAGGGTCGGACAGTTTGGAACGCGACCTGCGGTCCATAACCGTGCCTCCCACATTCGACCACGTCCACTACTCGACGTCGGCGTACCTCCTCAGCGAACTTGTGCCACTGAGGAGTCTCTCGTCGTCCGCTCTCGTCGTGTCCAACTCGGACCACCGGATCAGACCCGTTCCCACGTTGCAGCCGGTGGACCAAGGGGGACAATCCAGCGAGGAATCGAATGGAAATCATTTCACAGTCGGAGCAGACATCAGTGTGTAGTTAAGTGGGAGGGGAGCATTGTATGTTTGTGTAAATACTGACATTACACCATTATTTCTTTATTTCTCTCGTCTGCCCATTTTTCTGAGGTGATCATTGTTAGTTTGACCAATCAGAGACTGGTCAAGCTTCATGGTAGTTTTGACTCTGATGTACTTTTCACATCGTTATCTGCTGTAAACACCCATAAACAATGCCATTAATTATGACAATCGAGAAAAACTATTTATTTAAAATCTAGATGAAACAACCAGATATTTATTAATATTCCGTATACTCCTTTATGCAAAATTACTACATCTGACTTTGACCATTTCTTCAAAAAGTTTTTTTTAGACATTTGTTAAATTCTCTGTAATTTCTGATAAATCTGACATCGTTCACATGCTGGCTAGACCTAGAACTGATACCAATTAATTAGTATTATTTGATTTCTAGGGTAGTTCCCACGAGGTAATGATCTGTGACCTTGAATTAACCAGTTTAATTAATTGTTTGTTTTCTTTGTCCTTCGGGTTTCCTAGCCACCATACATTTCAGAAAAATCCCCAACAAGACGTGTAACGTTCAGTTTATTCAGTATAGGCCAAAGGCCAAAATACAAAGAAATGATACAAACATACAGCGCAAGCAACGCAGTGTGCAACTATGTAAACATGAGAAAAATTAAAATTAAATTAAATTGACATGTTTAAGTTGTACGTATTAACTAATTTGAACATCAATGGATCACTTTGCTCTGAATATCATGGCTTGTCAGTTTACAGCAGGAGAAAACGTGAAACACTATACTTCATTCATAAAAGTATTCTGTTTTTCTGTGATTCCTTCATAAAGCATTGGTCGAGCACAAACTCGGGCGAGTCTATTTTCATGTCACTCAATCACACAATATTTCAATAGTCACACAATTTTCATCCATCACATTATCATTTTCATCAAGTCATCTCCACATTTGGAATTCACAACTTTTCATTGCTCAATATTGGGAAATGTTGCTCAATATTTTTAATTATGACATTGATACCAACATTTCATGGTGTATATTATTTATATATATATAATGTAGACACAAACGGTTGTGATGTCTGTTGAAACCTTTTGATATAGTACTTTACACCCAACACATTGTACTGTCTTGGCTCACTTGGTCCGAAGGCAATTACATTTCATGTTGTGGCCTTCCTGTTCATTGTCACACCATGTGTAAACACCTTGTCCCGAAACACCCCGAAAAGCTCATATTTTGTATGCATTTTCCCTCGCACAAATGAATAATGATAAAATTGAAATAGTTTTTACCTTTGACTATTTGCAAAATTCACACTTACATTTTGAAAATGTGTCCAATAAATGCACCTAATTAAAGTTTACTTTTCATGTGTTCCAAGGTTGTATTGTAAATTCCAAGTGAGCTTAAGGCATTTATCCTTTTCTTCTTTTTTTTTTGGTACTTATTCAAAAAGAAATGTCATTTTATATACATTAATGTGTGCTTGTACCATGTTACTAGTGTGTATGATGTCATATTTTTCATAATTGATGATCTGTTTAGGGGCAATTCCACATTGGGACATTACATTCTGAGCCTGAAATTTGCATTTTGATTGCTTGTCAAATTTTTGTGAGGCTACCTGAGCTGTCCAAACTTTTGATTTCATTTGGTGACTCTTTTTACTTAAGCAGTAAGATTTCTCATTCCCTTTTGATACTTTCAAATTATTAATTTAAAAAATGTGTTGTGGACATTACAGCTACAAACTACCACATAGTTCAGTCATCTTCCAAATATTATATTTCAAGAGTGTGTATAATTTGGTGATAGTGTATGAACTGCTATGAAAATAGTCTAAATAACTTTATTTTATAAATTCTACAAATAGATATTTGCTTTGCGGACATTACAAAATACCACTGTTGACATTAACGGTACATTTCTGAGAAAAATAATTAAATAAAAAGTATTTGTGTGTTTTTCATACTGCATTTTGCTATACTTCTAACCCTATCCCTGCTGGATTAGGCCCAGACACTGCTCTCTAGGGCATCTCTGGTTGCCTGCAGCAGGGAAAGGGTTAAGCTAGCTCAATTATAAGGAATTATGGTGTAAATAAGTCATTTCTACTTTTTCAATGTCATGTGGAATTGCCCATAGCATACCTTTAAAACCATTAGACAAACAATGTGCAATGAATGTTCCACCCAGGGTGCTTAGTCTGCTTACAATAGACATGGAAAATTTACCATCTGTTCAATGCCTCTCAACTTCCCCCCTCCCCTACCCTTCCCCAAATGCTTCATATGCTTCAATGACTACCCAAAACCATTATTATTTTCACTTGTTTCTATGCATTGCCAATGTGTTCTATGATCCGGTTTGATTAATTTAGTATACTTTGTTTAAATGCGTATAATCACAGATTATTATTGACGATCATTTTGGATTTGACCTTGGCTACAAATGTAAAGTACGCTCACTTATCAGACATTTATTCATTTTTGTACCTCAAATAAATCCTCTCACGCTGTATAGTAGGTAAA
This sequence comes from Lepetodrilus ovalis, assembly GCA_032361185.1. Classification (NCBI taxonomy): domain Eukaryota; kingdom Metazoa; phylum Mollusca; class Gastropoda; order Lepetellida; family Lepetodrilidae; genus Lepetodrilus; species Lepetodrilus ovalis. The sequence goes on along the minus strand of JAUTBQ010097642.1, from coordinate 9,391 downwards.
ATCCCATGCAATCCTTCAGATGCTTGAACAACAGTAATGCCGGAATAAGGTATGCTCATGTTTAAACAAAATATTCTATGATAAGGGTAGATAACTGTGGTAGGAAAGTTTTATGTTTGATATGTCTGACCCTGTGATTACGAAAGATTTCTGAGTACAATTGTTTGCTCAACTCAAAGTTTTCTTCACAAATCATCATATAAAATTAGAGCTTGAGCATGCAATCCTACTCAATACATTTCGTAATCTCGTGGCCTGGTAATTATTACTTCTTTCATCTTAACTAAACATTAAGGTATTGATGGCTAATACAACATCAGAGAAAGCCACTTGAGCGAGTGAGATGAAATGTGTATATATTTTCAGTTAGTACTGCCCAACCCTGAGATTACAAAATGATTTTGAGTACGATTTCATGTTCAATTCAGTTTTCTTCACAACATTAGTTTTGAGCTTGAACATGAAATCATACTCAAAATGTTCTGTAATCTCAGGACTACTTTGTAGGTTAAAGGCATAATATCACAGATTTAAATTATTTTTTTTTAATAGTAACTGAAAAGTACATTCACTTGACATACCTAAAATCATGTTTGTACTTCCAATATACCACTGCACCCCAATGATAGTGTGAATCAAGTGTATTAACTAGCGGTCGTTAACCTGTATTTCTTTTTCCTTCATTATGTTAATGTTAAGGGAGATAACTCGACTACGCTTTCCTAGAATTCAAGGTGGTACTACTCGATTTCTTAGAATTCCTTCATAGATGAGTTGATGCATCAAAGATAATTAATGGTCCATAACCACTAGTGTTGGGAAATAAGTGGTTTAGTAAATAGCAACTTTGGGGTGGACAAATCAAGCATAAGCAGTCTCAGATAGAAATTTGTTTGTCCGTTATATAGGTCAACTAGCTGTGATAATATGCCTTTAACTGTCTGTGGTGTTATGAAAGTTTACATTTCTGATTCCCAAGTTAGTTTCTTGGTCAATATGGTAACAATTGCTATGAATGTAGTGCAGATTCTACTCAATTTCTTTTACATTATACTATAAGATTTGCAATAGAGGATCTTACTATAACCAGTAGGTTCCCATCCCATCATTGACAGGGTTATCCCAATACCAGTTAAATTCTGTAGAAAATGTGAGTAAAACCCAAATCGCTGATTGTTTCTGTTTTCATAGCTAGATATCTCATGAACTGTCAGTGCTATGTAATTTTGCAAATAAATTAATATTTATTATTATTTAAATTGTAGATATAGGAAAACTATTTGACACTCTTTTTTGTTTTATGAATATGAAATTATGCTATGTTATTAATGCCATATTAAATATGATATATGAACATACTCATTTTAGAGATGTTTCAAAATACATGCAAAATTAAAACAATGTAACAGCATTTTTATAAATTTGGAAAATGTGTATATTGGAACTGGTATATTATATATCTACGATATATAGCAGTGCCATCTCAATATAAAACGGTCCGATGCACCCCGGATTCGGATATAACACGGGGTCAGACATGGATCCCATTTTTATTTTTGTTATTTCCTGTAATATCGTATAATGCGGGTGCTATAACGTGGAGGGTATGTCATGGACCCCAACGTCAGTGTTATATCGAGGGACCACTGTACCATATACACACATAGGACTTGTATAAGTACAATTATTGTGAAACTCAACTGGCTTATCTGGGCCCAGTTGCTTAGAAAAGTTGTAAGTTAATTGTTAGTGACCCACATGCTGTAATTCCATTGCATTAAACACTTTTTAACATTACAATGCTTCCGAATAGTGATAAAAGTGGTACAGTGTCCCCTCGATATAACGCTGAAGTTGGGGTCCATGACATACCCCCACTGCCTTATAGTACCTGCCTTATACGATAGTACAGGTAAAAAAAATAACAATGGGATCCACATCTGACCCTGCCTTGTATCTGAATTCGCCCTGTATCGAACAATGTTATATAGAGGGGACACTGTACATATAATACTATAGTCACACGTTATAGTACCCGCCTTATACAATTTTACAATATCGTCGCAAATAGGTGAAAGATTCCCGCAGCGACGTTAAAACTCCATATTCACTCACAATACAATATTACAGCGAAATAAAAAAAGAAAATGGGATACACGTCTGTCCCCTGCATTATATCTGAATCCGCTGTGCATCAGACCATGTTATATCGAGGGGGTATTAATTTTTTTATATCTAGAAGGAAATATGCTTCACGCAGATGTAGGTCCTGACACTACTTTTAGACAGTCGAGTTTCACAAAAGTTTCTGTCATATGTGCATTCCTCACCCACAATCGTTAAGATACACCTAAATATTATCTTTATATGTTATCTACTTGATATGTAAGTACTTGCATGTAGCCAAATGGGAAAAAATAGCATTATTGTACAGTTAGCATGTTAATATTTCGTAGCAAATGCGTGAAAGGTTCTCGCAGCGATGTTAAACTCCATAATCCCTCACTCCCAGTGTTTGTATTTATGCTGGCCACAAAATTACGTAAACATTTTGAGTAGAATTTCATATTCAAATGAAAGTTTTGTTCACAAATGCCCATTTACAATTTGAGCTTGAGCATGAAATCATATTCAAAAAGAATTCTTGATCTTGGGTCCTGGCAGTCCATTTAGATGTTGTTTATATAAATATTGTGTACACATGTTGTGTAGATATTATGCATCATTCATATGTATGCATTCTGTACCAAAGCTGAATGTGGACATTGTCACACCGTTAATGTTATACTTGTATATCTATTATATTATGTTTCCTATTTTGATAAGACTTTGACGAATTATATCATATTTATCGATCTGTATATAGAAGAAAAACACCAATGGTTGATGCGTTTGTGTGAGTATGCATGTGTGTGTGTGTGTATGTGTGTGTGTGCGTGCGTGTGTGTGTGTGTGTGTGTGCACCCGCGTGTGATTATTAATTGGCATATCAGAGCTATATTGATCAAACTATTAATTTATTGACAAAAAAAGCAGCAATTGTTTTCGTTTATCATCAATTTACAAAGAGGTCTACACATGAATACTGGTCATGGATCAGTTTATTAAATGCTAAAAACCAAAAATAAATATTACAAAGTGTTGCAGTGCTATTATAGTTCATTTGTAAAGCTGGGCTTTCTCGGTTGTGCCTGACTCAATTCCACAATCATAAATATCATAGTGACCTCATTCATTGATAATTGTAAATTAACACCTGTTTCACGAGCATTTGTTTTTAGAATGATAGTTGCATATTCATAGTTGTAATATATACCAGAAAATCGATAATTCTGCATTCACAAATGCTATAATAATATTTTATGTCAAAAGAATTTATTGTCAACATTTGCATTTAGAATAATTCGAAATAGAAAGGTTCCAGTCTATATATTGCTAAGCTAACCACAGAGGGTCAGTTTCACAAAGTTACTGTAGTACTGAGTAAACCTTATTGCTAGACATATTATTACACTAATTATGGTTATGCAATCATCTTGTGAAACTTGTCAAAATAGATGAAAGAAGAAAGAAATATCCACTATGAGACTATAGCGCCTTCGTGAGCGCGCGATCGCCGTATTCGTTTCATCACTCTCAAACCCTAAGCGTACACGCCAATAGTGAATAAAATACCTAGTATACCTTTCCTGACTTCTCTGGGTCAAGCACGAGGTGTTCTATTGGCTATTTCTATCACCGTAGAGTTTGTCGAGTGATGAAACCAATACGTTCTACGAGAGCTTATTGTATTGTAAAGTAGATAAGATTGCTTTAAAAAAAAAAAACCGATACCATTAGCAACGGAGTGCTGTATTAAAGTGTAATTAAATTTATGCAGTATTCCGTTTTACTGGACCACAATAGAATACTGTAGATATCATGTTAGCTATTTTTCATATACTAGTACATGTTTGTGCTTAAGGATACTGTGATATTAGGCTTAGATGAAGAACATAATGTTATCATGCTTCTAACATAATTGTATTAACTTGAATTGTTATGTGCTTTTTCTAAAGGGCTTTGGGAAGTCTGTAGTTAAATATACAAATGGATAAAACGGTATGCTAGTTTGATTCTAGATCCAACGCGTTGTGTGTCGATACAGAACAATCCAACAAACGTAATGTACTAGTATTTGAAAGGTTATTAAGTGCATTCCATTCCCATATAACGCATATCTACAACACATATTTGTTATGGAAGCCACACCAGGCCAAAACCATTAATTGCAATCAAAAGTGAGCTTACATTATTATCAAAAGCACCACAATCTAATTTAAAGCAAAGCTCCTGAAACATGTTGGCTTTAGTTTGCTAAGCAAAGCGAGGAGTCGACGTCCAAATAACTAATCTCCGAAATTACGAAACTTTTCTGAATACGATTTCATACTCAACTCAAGCTTGATCATGAAATCGTACTAAGAAAGTTTCGTAATCTCGGTCCCTGATTCTAATGAGATTGAAAGCATAACTCGGTAAATGGAATGGAGTTGTGTTTTAAACAGTATTGATCTTAACTATGTGGGAATTTGTTTAGTGTAATTTTACGTTAACAAAGTAACTAACGAAAACACAAACAATATTCTATTCACATTTCAAGTAATTTGTAGCATGTATTTATTTTCGTATTTCAGGAAAAGTAAATGAAATTTAAGTTAATTTTTAGGGAATCTACAAGACAATAAATAATCGTTATTAATAATGTCAACATTCATTTGTCAGAGATACTTCGCTCTAAATAGTTTAAAATCAAAACGTCATCGACGTAATTTAGACAATTTCATTAAGATACTGTGATAGATTTCATTGATGACTGTTTTGTTAGCTGGTTTCAAATAACTGCCATAACACGTTCGAACGAAGAATGATATGAAACATTCTGATAATTCGTATAAATGTCCAAGTTTATCAAAATGCCAACAATGTAATGATGAGACCAAGCGTGATTTGCTGAACTAGGAATGTGTGCTCGTGTGCATGATGTATAGAATGGGTCAAATTGAAAATGTTTAATGTATGCTCGAGTGTGGTTATCAATAATAGAATACCGTATTTCCTCATTATCATACACGCCCAGCCGGTACATCGCGACGTACGATGTCGATACGATGTCGAAAATACGTCGCTGATGTTGTTTCAACGTCAATTCGACAACGTAGCGACATCGTGTGCCGCGATGGGCGGGCTACGTAAGGCGCATACAGAAGCTGACGGGCAAGTGTTATAGGAAATACGGTAGGTAATCTCAAAATACTTTGTACTGTCAATTACCGTGTAAAATCACTTCAAATAAATATATCAAAGGATGATGATGGTTTTTATTTATTTTGTTATTGTTTGTTGCTATAAGAACATTATTTGCCATCTTTTAACCTTTTACAACGCAACACTGATCAGTGACTTACGCTCACAATAAGTATCTCGTATAGGATCTTATGATACTTATCGAGTATGTGGATGGCTAATGTATAAATGCCTCCGCCATGAGCAAAGGAAACCCTTATACCCAATAACAGCATCAGGCGTCCGAAACTCCGTAAAACCAGTGCCGTGTACGCCTCGACTTCAGCCTAAACTAGAAGTGCATGACGGGTTCAGGGACACAGGATAATTTCTAACGAAGCCCGAAAGCTTGAAACACTTACATGAACCGTTATTGCGTCCACACCGAGTGCAAATGCATCTAGATAATTTTTCAGTTTCACTAAAAGGTCGTACTGTATTCCGGACTTAAACGCAATGGATGCGAGTGAGTGGATGAGAGTAAATGGATGAGAGTGAGCTGAGTGGATGAGAGTGAATGGATGAGCGTGAGTGGATGAGAGTGAATGGATGAGAGTGAGTTGAGTGGGTGGATGAGAGTGAATGGATGAGAGTGAGCTGAGTGAGTGGATCGATGCGAGTGGATATATCAGTGAGTGTGGATGAGATTGCGACTTGGGTGAGTGAGCCTGAGTGGATGAGGATGCGAGTGAATGTTATGTGGATGTGAGAGCGGATGAGAGTGGGTGAACAGGAGAATACACTTTCATTCACTATCATATCCCCTCACCCTCATAGTGTCAATCTCATCTCACCCTCATCCACTCAATCTCACATATCCACGCTCGTCCTCATCCAATGTTCATTAAGGTTAAAGTTTTCAGGCAAACAATTATTTGTATAGTATCAAGGAATATAAAGTACCATAGCACATCATTTGAAAGTATTCTGTGAACAATTATATGTGTTATTGTGATTAATGTCCAAAAAGAATAAAATTTGCAGTCGCCATCTTGGATTTGGCGGCCATATTGGAAAATTTAGGTTGGCCATATCCTATTTGCGTGTGCTGGGGTGAAGAACATATATGCCAAGTTTTATGTTTTTTAACCAAAAGTGCACAATTCGGCCGTTCTTTTACGACCTCGTACATGGGTATAAACGTATAATTGCGTATAGTGTAAGTTAACTGTATTAGGAAGTGACGGAAGCCTCCATTTATTTACGAATGGACTACGGGTAAAATTTTCGTGAAGCATAACCCTAGCCCAAAATGTGGTCCCTCGGTGCGATTTGTCGCAACCTCTTGTATAATAGTAGATGCATAAGAACAATTAAAGATGACGTAGAATCGAATATTTTCGATTGCTCTCATGAATGCATCGTTAATGTTTTATTGCTACAAATCGCACTGAGAGAGTCCACGTTAACCGGGCGTATTATCAAGGCGCAAACCATAATTTGACAAGCAGGAAATGATACATAGACCAGGGTATCCTTTCACGAAGCTCTCTTATCTATTAAGAGACTGGTAGCGCTCTCTTAGCGGTGTATTAGCTATCGGCAAAGAGAGAGCGCTACCACTCACTTAGTAGATAGAGAGCTTCGTGAAAGGTTACCCTGGAGCTCCATTTGCGGTACGACTCTTTCGTGAAGCGCAACCCAGGTGTAGTAACGAGTCGTTAACGAGTCGTTGATTAAATCGTGTCTTTCCTACGTGCGTATCACGGCATTCAGAGATTATCTTGAACCGGAGAAGGGAGGCCTGTAAATGATTGAGATTTGAGAACATGTTGATTGCCATTCCCCCATAGTATCGTAGATCGATTGGGTGAGAAAGACCGTCATTAGTACGTCTGTACGGTACGGAGAAGACAAAACAATGCCACGGAATCGCTTCGTTTGTTTGACCATCATGATAAGAACCTTTGCTGGCTTCGTATTCCGTCGGGATTCGGGGGAAATTACAACCGTCGAATTGTAAAGTTATCACTTGGGTTCTGTCATCCAGCCTTGGACATACTGTATTACTAGGGCCTAAAAGCTCACACTGGTGGGGATACTATGATTGCGTATAATTCTTCACTACCATGATGGCGAAAGACAACATGTCGTGTCATCATGAGGAATGTCCGAGTGTGTGGACAGTTCGCTCTTTTCCTGTACGAGCCGTGAATAAGCTATAATCTGTCTGTCTGTATGACCAAGAGATATGTCAACAGGCCGTGGTCGTATGCCTTTAACAGCACTTAAATATACATGTTCTGTGTTTAGAGGATATCGTTGGTGTTGAAGGTAAACAGATTTTCAGAGTAAATTATCGAAGTCGTCCTTCTTCGACGTGGTAATGGTGGCAGCTAAACCTACTCCAGCTTTGTGTTGCGGTGAGACGGATTAACCAAGGATGTTGCAGATAAAACAAAGAAGTGTTTGATAATAACACCCGTATTTAATACTCAACGAAATTGATTAAAAGACAGCAACTAATCTATTTTGTGGAAAAGCTTTTTACCCAATTTCTGAACTCGGCTTGAGGAAGCTGGTGTCATTCTTCTTTCAATGCGTCTGCAAGTTCTTGGCGAAAAAATGGACCTCGTATACTTTTGGAAATTCGTCGTAGATACAATAATTATATATATTATATTATATATATATATTATTATTATTATTATTATTATTATTATTATTATTATAAATTTATATAGCGGAAATATCCAGAATAACAGCTCAAATGCGCTTGTTACCCCGATCAACAGATCTGTGCACTCAAAATCCTTCTCAACTCTCTGGGGAGTATACAACCCGAGCTGCCATTCAAGGCGCATCAAGGTTATCATTCACCTGTCCATCTCATCCTTCCAGCCTGTGATTCAGTGTGGGGCTTGAACGAATACTAGATACGATCAGGTTATTGTCACCCATCCAAGTATCAGCCGCGCTCGAACGTGCTTCACTTTTTTAACCTGGGCGGTCGACCGTGCAATGCATAGGACCATGTATAGTAAAACTACATTAATAATTATCTCCCAAAAGGCCACTGACTTTTAATTAATTTCACTGAGTAATTAATAGAGCAGCTATCAACTGTTATAGATGTTACTGAAGGCCTGAATTATTTATTGAAAGAGTCTTCACGGTTTCTTTGTTCCTTTGAATGTATCCTACGACTAAAATCGATAGGTCGCATTATATTAATGACGCATTAAATATGTGATTTACAGTAATCTCTGTATACAACGTATACAGTTTCACAAAGCTATTGTACACTACACTTATTACATTTTTTTTCTTATACTACTAAACATTTTATTTTATCAACGACTGCAGCTACACTTTGCCACACGGCGCTGTGCATGTAGCGAAAAGACTGGGTTTTTCTTTTTAACGATGAATTAATTGTTATATTGTTATCAAGGTTATTCTCTGATCCGGAAAACTGTTGATGTGTGTAAAATAATTGAACCCAAAAGACAATGTATATATACCTCATTTTTTATTCTTCACAGGCATTGACAGCAGTACGAATGTATATGGAGCACACGTAAACTCCCAACCCCAGGGTATTGTTTCTCGAAGCTCGTATGTCCACTATTAGACACCGATACTGCTTTCATGAGTGCCAGGATATCGTTTCTCGAAGCTCTCATAATTATCTCCTACGAGGCCATAAGCACTCTCGTAGCGATGTATTATACGTGGCGCTCACGAGTGCACTTTTAAAGAGAGCGTCATGGTCTCATAGTCGATACGAGAGCTTCAATAAACGATACCCACATCGCCATATATAAGAGGTCGCTACGACATCCTCGTAGATAAGAGAGCTTCGTGAAACGATACACTGTATTGCTACTCGAGTTAGACGTCATTTAACCACACGATCACACTCTGACCACTTAATACACGTAATAAAAACAACAATACATAATACATGATACAGAAACTGCATTTAAAATAAGAATAGTTCAGTATAATGTTTGACGGGGAGAGAAATGGAGGGAGTGGGTATAAGAGGAAATGGAGAGAGAGAGAGAGAGAGAGAGAGAGAGAGAGAGAGAGAGAGAGAGAGAGAGAGAGAGAGAGAGAGAGA
>JAUTBQ010097531.1:0-13813 GCA_032361185.1 Lepetodrilus ovalis | reverse complement strand
CTGAGGGAGAATCCAGCCACTTCTGGGGTCTGGATCAAGAGACAGATAAGACTCACGGCGATCAGAAGTCGGTACTGTGGAGAGATAACAGTGAATGGTAGACGCCGCCAGGCTCAAATAATATACTGATTTGTAATATATGTAGGCATTCTTACAATTTGTATATCAAATATGTATAGAAAAACAAGAGACACAATTGAGACCTTGTAGCTAGCATTATAGCTTATGTATCACTAATGAGACATAACAATACAAGTGTGTTATATCATACTAAATTATTGCATAGTAGTTATTCCACACCGACAGTGTTTAATTTTGCTTTAAAAAGCAATATCATACTTTACCATTGTTATTTGTCAGTGATGAAACTGTTCAACTGACTTGAGTTCATATTTAACTATATTTATAGTATTTTGAACTATTTTGCGTGAAAACCTATTTGCAGGAACCAATTGAACGCTTGTTAGCTGAAATTGCTATCAGCGAGGAGTTTCTGATACACTTTCGCACCATGCAGACATATTGCTAATTGTCATTTGCATATTTCCTGTCAGAAGGATCAATGTAAACACATATTCATCCATTAATATTTCCACGGTGTGAATATGTATCAGAAAATACTCGCTGTAAGCATTTCCCTACTCACGAACGTTCAATTGGTTCCTGCAAATAGTTTTTCACACAAAATAGTTCAGAATACTATAAATATAGTTCATGATAAATGTAAGTCAGTTGAATTATTTCATCACTGACAAAATACAATGGTAATGTATGATATTGCTCTGTAAAAGTAAATTTCATCTCTTTGTATGTTCCTTAGTATTCAATGATTTAGTATGGTATCACACTTATATCGTGATGTTTTACTAGTATTAGTTGATTTCAACATATTGTATTGACATGTGATCCGAAAAAAGTATAACACTCTTGGAAGTCCTCTACCTAGACTTATTAGTGGCAATTTACAATGTCTTAATGATTCTGTAGCTTGTGTATCTATTGTACATAAAGAAAATATATGACAAGTGCACTCTTGTATTGTGATGTATCATTAGTGATACATACATAAGCTATAAGTCTAGTTGCAATATCTTAATTGTGTCTCTTGTGCCGCTACCAATTTCGTATGAAGAACTTGTAAGAATATCTATACGTATTACAAAACATTATATTCTTTTATCATGGCGACTTCTACCATTCACTGTTATCTCTCCACAGTACCGACTTCTGATCGCCGTGAGTCTTATCTGTCTCCTGATCCAGACCCCGGAAGTGGCTGGATTTTCCCTGCGAGTTAATAAACGAGGCGCTAGGATCTCTTGGCGTAAGATGAAATAGACATAATTCCTCGTTAGCATCACTACTAATTACCTATGATGACAAACAACCTTACAATATATATATAATTGGTGTGTTCAATGGACTGTTATGAGGGTTAATTTGTCTTACAAATTAAGTTAATAAAACAGAATAGGATTGCAAGCGTTCAACATCGTCCTATTTATATTAAGAGTATTCTTAACAGTAAATACATTTTTATTTTTCAGTTGTGAAGAAGAGTGTCGAGCAGCTTGTCAGGAGGAATGCACCTGAGCTGACTGAGGCACAATTGCAGGATGTCGTTGATAGTCTTGACCTTTCATGGTGAGAGCTGCTAATCTCAAACTTCGGATTACTGACAGTTATGATTTTCTATCGTCTTTTATGTTTAATACCAATATCTTACTCTATACATTACAATGCATAAATGCGTTCATTCATTTGTTTCAGATTTGTCCAACTCAGATAGGAAACTCGATGCTCCGATCTAGATCGACGGTTCATTGTAATGTGTGGCGAATAAAATTATTCATGTTGAAAGGTTTATATGTATTAAGTTGTTGTGTTCCTAAAGGTGAAATGTTTGGTATTATTAACATGACACCCATTCAATAGCGTGCACACGAAAATGTGAGAAATATTAAATGACAATATGAATCTTGCGTGATGTTATAAACTCAACCTAACACTCCTATTCATTTATACAATGACCTAAGTCTACAGCGGAAAGGTTTCACATAGTGCTATACTATTATCCCCAACCAGTGCCAACTCACAATCCTTCTCAATACCATGGGGAACATACAACCCAGGGTACCATTTTCGTCTGTAGTACATTCACAAGGTCTTCATCGTCTGCTGTGTGACAAAGCGTTTTACAAAACAAAGACACTTGTCTCAGAATAGGGCAGGACATCATAGATACAGCACCCAATCATTCTCCACTTTCAACCAGAACTGTCTCACTTGATCATGTACCACCACTGCACTTAAATAGTGCTTGTACTACAGTATGCCTGGACATTTATTTAAATGGCGTCCTCTGATACAGAAATAATTGTATTTCAATGACAATGTGTCACTTTCAGCTCCTTTCTGTATGTTTATGTAAATGTTAGACTCTATTTTTAAATAACATGCTCACAACGAAGTCATCCCCGAATGCATTTAGGAATAGAGTAATAATGGAGTAATACAGCTGTAAGCCATTGCCATATTTAAATTACCAGCATGCATGATGTACGAAAAAGAATGATCTTCTCTAACTTGCTGTCCACTCGAGGGGTATGCCAAGTTAAGCCTGTCATCGGCCATGCTATTTTGCTTTGACAGTAACACTGAAACCGTATTTATCAGCCAATACTGGCTTCCACAGGAGGAATCGCTTGTAGAAAATCAAGAGATATCTCATAGGAGATATCGCTTGACCCACATTAGGCCCACGAGATCTTTTTGTACTATTTTTGACATACCTGACATTTCTAATAATATAAGCCTACTGAAATCAATGTCAGACAAAGTATTTAGAAGATTTCATTATTGAACATTTGTCTATTTAAGGATTGACTGTAATTTGTTTACGTTCATCGAGGTATGAACGTAAAAACCGATGTGCAAACTGTAAGAAACCGCGAAGCGGTTCAAACAAAGGTTTTAACATTGATTTTCAAGTTCATACCTCGATGAACGTAATACAAATGACAGTCAATTCTAATAAATAAATTACTCAACAAAAGGATGAGGAATCCTTTGATGTAAATGCTTTTCATGATGCATCAATGAATTTAGTCAACATTTTCTGAGAGGTATGGATAACGTCATTCATACGCGACGTAACAATTTACTTCATCCAAGTATGAACGCAATGTTTTGGGCTGATGTGGACCAATCAGATTGTCGGATTGACGATATATTTATTTATTGTCTGTTATGCTCAATATCTCACAACTCTATTGGTATTCAAGAAACATAACGGTCTTTCCATTGACAATTTGTTTGGTTTTATGCTTGTTTCATTATTAATTTACGAACTAATATTCCAGATTGGTCACATGTTTAAATAGAACTGATCGTAATGTATTCAATTCTCAAATCCCTATAATATCCACACAGCTGATATGCTTTCAAGAACCCAAATCATTAATGGTTGATGATATTAACCCGGAACATCAGCGATTCCATATCATCAAACATTAATACTTACGTAATGCATATATATATTTCTTTTCAAAGAACTTAAATGTTAAAATTTCAAGTAATATTCTTTCTGGAGTCACATATTATATCAGAGCACACCATTATCAGAGCACACTATCAAGTCAAGTAAAGTACATTCTGTTCTCTATTTACCACTCACAGTGGTACAAGAGCATAGTGATACAATAAATATCCTTCATAAAGTTGCATAACCAATGCTGAAGTGGAGAAACATACTACTACCTTCTACATATAAATATGCATAGAATAGTATGAATGTGAAGTACATTGAGATGATAATTATTTCAACGCATGGTGTATATTTTAAAGGTTGCAAGCTTCTTTAAATTCTTGACCTTTTCTGTGTTCATTAATCGTGGTGAAAATGTGATTAGATTGGGCCATTTAGAATATTTTAATGGAATACATTATTATCTTTACTAAACCATTGGCAGCAGAACATAGTCGAATTCATCGGCAACAGAGGGTGAATTACTAAGTTTACATGTTCGTTCTTGGTTAAGTATAGCTAGCCAAAGACCAATCTCAACAGATATATGGTGGGTAGTTTTTCTGAATTTCAAACATGTGCGAACATTTAAAGTACTGATAACATATCTGCATTCAAAGCTAGCAAAAAGTGATCAGTTTGTATGCTTGCTTTTTAAGAGAATGGGGACATTTGGCTGTAAACATAAGGAATTATATAAACATCTGTGAGACCGCGGTCATTAAATATAGTGTGTTGTGTACATGCTCGAAACATGTATCAAATAAATGTTGCCCACTACGTACATTTTCTGGTATACGCTAGAATGAATGTGAGGTCAATTTGATCGTGCATGATAGTCTGGTACTACGAGAATGGTTTACAGCGTAGATTTCCACCATTGTATATCAGCACATTATTGTTAGGTTAAGGTTATAGCATCAGACAGGAGTCATATCATCTGATATTTGTCACATCATCTTCATGTGTACGCTATTGAATGTATCATTTGTCATTCACAAACTGAATACAAAAAAACTTTTCCACTAATGAATAATTTTATTCGCCAGACATTACTATGAATTTCCCATCTTCTTCAGACAATCGAGTTTCCTGTCTCATATCAGTGGAACAAATCTGGAACAAATCAATGTGTCGTTTTAGGCTCTGTAATTAATGCAGTAAAACTTTGGTATTAGAATTATTTTTTTTAAAAGAGAGAAATTCCGAATGTCAGGAATTCCTGACATTTGAGATTATCAGTTCTCACCATTCAAGGTCAAGACTATCAACGACATCTTGCATTTCTGCCTCTGTCAGCTCATGTGCATTCTTCGTGACAAGATTATCTGCACTCTTCTGTTGAACTGAAAATGGAAAATGTATACGTACACATATGACACCACTACCGATATAGCGATATTGAATTCTTGAAATCTTATTCCGTATTATTATCAATGTAGTATATAAAACAACTCAACGTTTATATATAACGCCTGGATTAAAAATACAATTATTTCAGAGCTGTTCGTCATCATAAGTAATTAGTATCGATACTAATGAGGGAACGTTTTAACTTACGCCACGAGATCCTAGCTCCTCGTCGTCCAATTCTGAGGGAGAATCCAGCCACTTCTGGGGTCTGGATCAAGAGACAGATAAGACTCACGGCGATCAGAAGTCGGTACTGAGGAGAGATAACAGTGAATGGTAGAAGTCGCCATGATAAAAGAATACATCGTTTTGTAATACGAGTGCACTTGTCACATAGAAAAGACACAAGCTACACAATTAAGACATTGTAACTAGAGATATTGCTTATAAAATTGTCACTAATGAGTCTAGAGAAAAGACTTCGATAAGTGATTTACTTTTGTCGGATCCCATTGAATTTATTTCAATTAAGTATGTTGAAATCAACTAATGAGACATCACAATATAAGTGTGATACCATACTGAATCATTGAATACTAATACTCATACAAAAATAGATTCAATTTACTTCTACAGAGCAATATCATACATTACCATTGTGTTTTATCAGTGATGAAAATGTTCAACTGACTTACATTTATCATGAACTATATTTATAGTATTTTGAACTGTTTTGTGTGAAAATCTATTTGCAGGAACCAATTGAACGTCCGATATCGTGAAGTGCTAACAGCGAGGATTTTCTGATACATTTTCACACCGTGGAGATGTAAATGGATGAATATGTGTTTACATTCATCTTTCTAATAGGAAGGATATAATATACAAATGATCATTAACAATATTTCTCAACAGTGCGAAAATATATCAGGAATTCCTCGCTGGTAGCAGTTCGCGCTAACACGCGTTCAATTGGTTCCTGCACATAGGTTATCACGCAAAATACTATAAATATAGTTCATTATGAATGCAAGTCAGTTGAACAGTTTTATCACTGACAAAACACAATGGTAAAGTATGATATTGCTATGTAAAATGATGTTAACAATTATGCAATAATTCAGTATGATTACAACAGACTTGTATTGTGATGACTCATTAGTGAAACATAAGCTATAATTCTAGGTACACTGTCTCAATTATGTCTATTGGGTCTCTACCCACTTTTTTAAAATGAAAAAATGTAAGAATGCCTACACGTTTTACAAATCAGTATCTTTTTTTCCTGGCCACTTTTACCATTCACTGTTATCTCTCCTCAGTACCGACTTCTGATCGCCGTGAGTCTTATCTGTCTCTTGATCCAGACCCCGGAAGTGGCTGGATTCTCCCTCAGAATTGGACGACGAGGAGCTAGGATATCCTGGCGTAAGATACAATCACCCCTCATTAGCATCATTACTAATTATTTATGATAACGAACAGCTCTGAAAAAGTAGTTTGTTTAATCGACGTGTTATAAGCGTTGAGATGTTTTAAATAATACGTCGATATTAATAAAGAAAAATATAAGATTTCAATAAGTCAATATGATCTATCTATACTGTTGTCGTATATGTATACATTTCCCATTTTCAGTTCAAAAGAAGAGTGTTGAGAATCTTGTCAGGAAGAATGCCCCTGGGCTGACGGAGGCACAATTGCAAGATGTCGTTGATAGTCTTGACCGTTCATGGTGAGAGCTTCTAATCTCAAAAGTCAGATGCCTGACATTTGGAATGTCTCTCCTTTTCAAGTTCTAATATCAATGTTTTACTCTATTAATTACAAAGTCTAAAATGCATTTAATGGTGCAAATTGTGTCCAGAAACAATAGTATTTCAAATTGTCATTTCCTGCTCCTTTCTATACATGTATATTTAAATACATAATGTCCATATACATATCAGTTCTTTTGCATTACGAAACTATTAATATTATCTGATATTATATAGATTATGCTTAGGTTAAATATCAGCAAACATTAATAATGTTCGTTCTCGACAATACTATCGATATGTATTCATTCCGCATATCAGTTGTGTGGATATTATATGGCTTTGAGAATTGATGACATTACGATCGCTTCTATTTATACATGTTGCTAATTTGGAACGTTAATTCGTAATTTGATAATGAAACAAGCAATATATCACAATCATGTCAATGTTTCTTGAATTTCTTTTAACGAAAGACATTTGAAAACTAATAATTTTATGTGATAATTTTCTTAATTCGCCTTTAACTATTCATGACATGACACCGTATCACCCATGAACAATCGAAATAACGAATTTATTACCATTCAGATCTCTAGTTTTATTTTCATACGTTCGACCAGCGCCCATTTTCGCTATATTCTAGTCCAAGTGAAACCACATTTATCATGTGACGCATGCAGTGACGAGTAACAATGGTCATTCATGACGAGTAACAATCGTGGTCATTCATGACGTGATGTAGACAGTGATTGTGACGTAGTTGTCTTGGGCCGTTGGCAATGTTCGAGAAAATTGCATAAGTATCGTTTATAACTTGAATACGGTAAGCTTTAGTTTACGTTTAACTCACACTTCATTAATCAATCTGTTTATTCAGTAATTTTAGTATTATATTGACTATACATTGGTGATATCGAGTTTCAAAGTCGTCAACTGTAGCGCGACCATCAGAGTAAAAATACCCAGATTTCTTCACGGGTAATACGGGATATATTAGGCGGCTGTAGTCCGTATTACCCGCTAAGAAACCTCGATACGGCAGGGTACACTTGGGCTCTCGACCAATCAGATTCCTAGAATTTTATCTGAATGGTAATAAAGAGGTATATACTCCCCAGGGAGGTGAGGAGGCAATAATACTCGACAAAATAAATAAAGTACCTGTAGATAATATTATGGCGTATCTTTCGACCAAAAGTTTCAGACCTCTGCTTAAGGAATCTGGATACATTCTTCCTCCAATACTTAGTACTTACCATATGTAAGGCAATTGACTAATTTTGCGTTGTTATCAATGTTGATTTTATATTGCCCTTTCATAGTGATGCCATATTGATACAGTTCGTCACACGATTTCAAAATGGAGTCCTTGTAGCCATCTGAAAAGGGATAGACTCTATACAGTGTCATAACATTTTGAGTAAACTTTCATGCTCAAGCTCAAATTTGATACATGGATTTGCGAGAAAAAGTATTGCTCTCTCATCAATATAAAATGTATTTCTTTTTACATTGTGATATCTGTACATTTCAGACTATCTATTGATCTGATGACTGTAGTAACCTTTGTTAATACCGTATATCTGTGTTAACCTTCATTCTGCTGTAGACTACTGGAGATGCCCTGTAGACCAGGTTTGTGATTAATCTATTACTAATAGGTTGCATACATCGCCCTGTATACATATGCAAGAGTTAACAACCTTTTCTACACTAGCCCCTCACCTGTATTATAAAAAGACAAGACGCTCGAACCATTCCTCCCACACAGTTGGTCTTGATGTGTCACACATCCAGATGTGCAACTACTGGAGGAGGTGAAAGTTTGTGCATCATAGCAATTGCACAACGACTCGCGCACCGCAAATACTGAGTGTGATTGGCCTCGACAGGTCTCCATACATTGTGAAACTGACATCCGATTGGCTGATGATATCGTGTATTTTGGAGTCTCACTTGTGTCATGGCAGCCGAAAAATATTTCTATAATAAACAATACACGTAATGTCATGTTATCTTATCGTTAAACAACATATCATAGATATCTCTGAAAAATTATTTACTATTACATGATACAATTCAGGGTATCGTTTCTCGAAGCTCTCTTATCCACTATGAGACCATAGCATTCTTGTAAGTGCACGATCCCCATGCAATAGAGATAATTATGAGAGTGCTTATGGTCTTGTAGTACATATAAGAATTTCAAGAAATGATACCCTGATTTACATATACAGTGCCCCCTCGATATAACATGGTCTGATGCACCACGGATTCGGATATAAGGCGGGGTCAGACATGGATCTGTACTATTGTATAAGGCGGGTACTATAACGCGGGGGTATGTCATGGACCCCAACTTCATCGTTATATCGAGGGGACACTGTATGTACCGGTATGTAAAAGGATAAAAATTCTATATTGCAAATAGAAATATTGAGCATGGTAATTACTCTAATAATTCGAACAGCAGAAAATAATTAAATATGGTTGTAATTGAAATAGTTAAAAAATAAACGATTGTATACAAAAATTAAATTAGAAATCTGAAAAATGACAAATACAATGTCCCCACAGTGTTCGACATTAACTTTTTGAGGCACCTGTCCCTGTGCCCTATCAGACATGTAACTGTAGGTAAAAGTCTTATTAATCTGGGCTAATTCACCTGTCCACCTGTGAATCGTACCTGTCCGGGACAGGCGGACAATCCTTACTGTCGAGCCCTACCCCACGATATAACACAGTTCAATACACAGCGGATTCGGATATAAGGCGGGGTCAGATGTGGATCCCATTTTTATTTTTGTTATTTACCTGTGCTATCGAGGAGACGTTGTATTTAGAAAAGTAAAATTTGAAATAAAATTGATTAGGTATTAATTTTGGGACTATTAATGTAGGTGTTCAAATTATTAGAGTAATTACAGTATTTTAATTAACCAAAATCTTTTCATGGATTGTTTTCCAGGTAGAATATGGAGTTTACCGTCGCTGCGGGAATCTTTCACACATAATGAATATAATGCTACGAGTTGTAACTCGTATACGCTAGCATGGAACTATATGACTGTCACTGTACTGCGATCGTTCTGTGGAATATAGCATGAAGAGGTTGAAGCATAACTTAAATTAACTACAATTTATGCTACTCACACTCAAGATCTTACGATGTCTCACAAAATACAAGTGTATGATACTTATCAGCATGAAGGGCTTACCTTGGTTTAATTCACAAATAAATGACACATTGTCGTGACAGCTGTGCCGACTCATTGTGAGAGTTGTCATATCAATGACGATACAACCGTCTTCCACGTACTGGTCATTTTCCAAATCCGCCGACTCCATATAAGTTCCGTCTGCAAAAACCACGCGGCCTTCCAGCATTATCTCCCTTGCTCCGGTGCGCCACGTCTGATGCTGGCTCCACACAGGGACGACTGCTATCAGAGTCTTAAGGAAAGGAAGCGCTTCTGGGGCACGTGGTGCGAAGAGGTAGCCTCCCTTGTTAAAGCAGAACGTAGAAGCTTCCTGCTGTGTCTTGGGCAGAGGGATGATCTGGTAGCAGTGCTGGTTGTGTGAGATCCATCCAGGACGGCAAGGGGACGCGTTCACTGTACGAGCATAAACAACATCAAAGATCAGGCATCAAAGTTACGAAACCTTTTGAGTACGATTTCATGCTAAAGCTAAAATTTTATATGGAGATTTGTGAACAAAACTTTGAGGAGCATGAAATTGTAACGAAAAAAATCCATAAAACTGTGTTTATATAACCTAATTCCCTAATGTTACAGTGCATTCCTACCAATATATTTCCAATACTCGATCTCCTAAAATCTTACCATCAAAGCCACACTCTTCTATGTGTATTTCAGTGTCGATTTCTGGGTTGAAGATGGGGTAGTCTCCCTTGTACAAAACGCCACTAGAGTACAGTTCTGTGCAGCTTTCAGCTCGCTTCAAGTTGTCTACAACCAGGATGTCATAATATATAACAGCAATTCCGGGTCCATCCAAATATCCGAAATGAACTCACAAGAATAGCCCTCGGAATTCAATGTTAACCCACAAATTCAACCAAAATGTAAGAAGGAAAAAGATGGTGTACACAGTGTTATCACTTACCTATATAGTAAGCTCTCACTTTGGTGCCTTCTGCACAATTCTGACCTGAATGACCCTGACATTTGACATTGCAACTTGGATCAGAGGTCACAGGGGTCAGAGTTGAAAGGTCTGACACACACAGACACTTGGTGATGTGAAGCAGCGCGTACAGGTCACCGCGACCAAGACACAGCTGGCTGCACAGCGTGAGCGTCATGGATGAGAAGTCGTCTACGATTGGAGGAATTAAAGCTGGTAATTCGTAGCATCCTTTGTCATCTGAAAACAGAGAGAGAAATTCAATGATGTATTATGAAGGTAATGTTGCTGCAGAAATCTTTCACCCATTTGCGATTTTTTATTTCCTTCTTGAATCTGACAATGAGCGAATAATGAGTAGCTCCAACTCTAATTACAGCGAGAATATTTCAACCATATGTGACTGACAAACTCAAATTCCATCCAAACCAAACAAAATCAAGTAAAGTTGTCAGTAACACATAAAAACAGATTGATATGGTGTAGATAGCACTCACTTTGGTTCATGCTACACAGGAACGGAGTCGATTCATCTGCGGGCATGCTCAGTAGTTTATCGCTGTTTTCCTGTATTACAACCCCAGTCGCATGGTCAGCAGTGAGATTTATCCGACTAAAGGTCATCAGAGATCCATCCGCCCAAGAAAATAGTCCTTGTTGAAATTCGTCCCGCAGTCCAATTTGAATAAACAGCCAAGAACTCAATGAAATGGAATCTAGAAACAATGGTTAGGATATGTCAGAGAATGATCAATTCAATCGGTGAATGCGATATTTATACCTTTTAATTTATACATTTAGTCATATATAGTGATGTAACAATCGTTGTAATCTCAGCCACGATATTGTCACACATTATTAACAATACCGGTAGTGGGCACAACTGAAATCACTACTATCACCAATTAATTCTAATGCACTATAGTAAATGTACTTGGAACCATAAAACTGTATATCATATTATTTTAATAAAATATATATTGAAGATATTTCTGATTTTAGATTTCTTGAGCTTCTATAGTAACAATAATATGCATATTAGTCAGTGTTTGAAATTACTCCTGAAACTTTCTCGCCCGAATAATGATACAAATAACAAATCTTTACAAAAAACACTCATTTCTACTGGCCCTTAGGATACCTTTAGCATTGGGAGAAATGGCTGGGCCAGCGTTAATTTCAAACACTGATATTAATAATGCACCAAATCCAGACCAAATGGCTTGCTCCTAGTGCTACATTATTCACTCTGTCAATGGATCAGTGTGCACTCATTTTACCTTCTCAATTCCCTGAGGAGTATACAACCCAAGCTGCCTATTGTGATGCAAGAAGGTTGTGATTCCATCTCACCCTACCGGGTACCCACTCACCCATTACACATAACTAGTATTATCAATATGAGTTCTTAAGCAGTATCAAATACTTAATTACTGTAAATCATAAAATGTTAACGAGCATAAAACGTAAAACATAAAACAAAATTAACGAGTTGCTCTTAGACAGTAACATTTAATGGTAAGTTTTAAAGAATATTTCATAGATAATCGATAATCCACCTGATGCAAAATTTTATGATTTACATTATACTGACATTTTATTACTTGAGTAAGAAGGAAGAACTCGTTAGACTTGGTCATCGATGCCAATGTCCCCCCTCTGTTTCTACATGTCTCCATGGCAACCAGCTCTGTCTGCGGTTCCAGACCAAACATCAGACAGTAATCCCCAGCCCCTACCCCCAGCCAGGATAGGGCAGCGTCACTAGCACATGTACCATTGTCTGGAACATTATACCATAATATCAACCGTGACATAAAATGAAAGAATAGTTTTGTCATTTTCTTTTCTTTAACCCTTTGCCCAGCTGGCACATCGTGTCAATACGATGTCCAACTGACGTTTAAACTACATCAGCGATGTAAAACCAACGTAGTTTCGACATCGTATAGACGATGTATGTCGAGATGTGCTGGCTGGGTGGATGCTAATTAAATCATTAAGATGCTCATGGTTGCCTACATTATGAAAAAAGGTTATAAAGAAAACAATGAATGTGCCAGTCTTAACTAATTAAATTGAAACATCATGACACGTGTAATTATTTGGAGTATCATATAGAATATATTTTAATGGCCTCCAATCAAAACGGTGGCATAGTCAATACTTTTGTAATCTAGCACATATTCTTGGTCAGCACAATGCATTTGTCTAGACATTAGATATCTACACTGTCTACACATGTACATCAGCACATTGGCACTGTCTAGAGACAAGACACCTGCACTATCTAGATATGACACTGGAAGGCTCACTTACATCATTGTCTAGACACTGGATGTCTCAGTTACATTACTGTCTAGACACTGGATGTCTCACTTACATCACTGTCTTGACACTGGATGTCTCACTTACATTACTGTCTAGACACTGGATGTCTCACTTACATCACTGTATAGACAATGGATGTCTCACAACATCACTGTCTAGACACTGGATGTCTTACTTACATCACTGTCTAGACACTGGATATCTCACTTACATCACTGTCTAGACACTGGATGTCTCACTTACATCACTGTCTACACACTGGATACCAGTATGTGCACTGTCTAGATACTGGACAACTAGCCTAGGCCACCGTCTAGAAACTGGACGTCTCACCAAGGCCACTAGACATAGCTAGACCACTGTCTAGACATGTCTCACCTGCCATTCTGCAGTACACCGGTTGACCGTTGACCACGTACGTCCCCGGAACCATGATGCCCTGGATAAAGAGGTCATTGCAGTCCACGGCATGCTGGACATACCCACCTAGGACAACCAGGACAATTTATCAACAAGTGCGACCAGGACAAGTTATCAACATATGCAACTAGGAAGACAGGACAAGTTATCAACATACACACATAGTTCAAATCCCGTCCCGCAGGGGCCCGGCTTCAATTTCGCAGAAGTTACATTTCTGACGTGATATTGATAGGATGCACTGTCTGTAGAGTGGCACTACAGTTATCAT
>JAUTBQ010097420.1:0-16090 GCA_032361185.1 Lepetodrilus ovalis | reverse complement strand
AGATTTCAAACTCGCTGATTTTTGCTTCCGCCATCTTGGATATGGGTATCTGTAGTCACCCGCATGCGGTTCTCCCCAGTGAACATGAGGAAGGTGAATGTAAAATAATACTAAAGAAATACAAATGAAGGACGATCAGATCAGATCAGATAGCTTGTGTGGAAACTTTCTACCAAATTTCATTAAATGCTAAAACCCAGCATACATTCATGAAAATGCCAACAGAATAAACATAAGAATATTGTTCGATTCCTCTAGCTTTCATCATGGCCATAAGCAGATAGGTTACTACTGACAATAGCCATATCAATAGTAACTTGTGATCAGTAGGGAAAGCCAGAATAATCTGACTAAATAGTCTATGAAAATCCATGACTGATTAAGAGAAGCAAGATTTGCTCAAAACAATATCATAGATGCACAAAGCAGTTGTCTGTTGAAATATTGGAATGTCCATATACAGATGATACATTGAGAATGAAGAATGACAGGGTAACATAGACAATGGATGTTCATATAATCGTGACACATTTATACATTTATTTGACAATAAATAATTGTGTACTACATGTACTTAAGTACTGTGGACATGATTACATAGGTATGTTTGCATGAATAATAATATAGCTATACATCGTGATAACCAAGCGCCTGAAATGGCAGCTTAGGTTGTATACTCCTCGGGGAGTTAAGAAGGTATGATGAGGGCACATTGATCCAATGACCAGGGTGATAATAGTGTAGCGTTTTCAGCACACCTTGTGCATGGAGTCATGCGCAACATAAATACACATACTGCAATGTTCCAAGTTTCAGAAGGAAATTACAAAATAAAAATAAATAAATTCCATAAAAATTCAGAAGGTCAAAAGGTAAGAAATTTTGAAACCCAGATATTGGTAGTGGATCTTGTGGTCAGGAATAATTAATTACTAACGTGAAGTAATTACTAACGTGAAGTAATTAATGTAATGTCACAGAGATGGGACTGGGGTAACCTTGCACTTATCACCAGTGATACCAACCAGATCAGTGTAAATATAGTCTGGACTGAAAGACTGCACTTATCAACGGTGATACCAACCAGATCAGTGTGAATAGAGTCTGGACTGAAAGACTGCACTTATCCAGATGTATTAACAATGGGGAGTTATCATATTTAAGAATAAAAAGAGAAAACCCAGATTAAAAATATAGATATTGAAATGGTTACTGTATGTTAATTTACAGTGCTATTGTGCAAGATAGAGAGATACCATTTGCACAGAGTATATATTAGGCTATATATTAATACTGATAAGAAAATAATCATTTCCATCATGACATTTTCTAAGTAAATCTTGCTAATGATGCGAAACATTTCTTAACCATTTCTCTCTGTACCCTCTATGTCAAAACACAGACAATATACCTGCAGGAATATGGCCAATATGGTTCAAGCCATTGAATATTTTGGAATTTTAATTGGTTCTATCATTTATGTAATTAATCAATTTATCAATGTTTCATGTATTGTCTTATGTATTGACTCCTGTAATAAGCACCACAATTAATAAACATCACCTACCGTAATTACTCTAATAATTCGACCCTTCTAATAATCCAAACACCTAAATTAATACAAGCATGACCATTTTTGTTTTAAATCTCAATTTACTAAATTTTGAAGTCATTTTCCAAATTTTAATTTTATTTTCATTAAGAAAATCCTTTATTTATTTAGCATTTCAATTACAACCATATTTTATACTTTAATTTGGTTGTCCCTAGTTATACGAACACAGATAATTTTCAATCTTCATCTTTTTCTAATAATTTGAAAACAGCTAAAAGTTTAATTATTTTATCATGTTCGAATTATTAGAGTAATTACGGTACATAAGTATTCTGCAACACCAATACATTATACACATCACATTCATAGGGAAGAGTAATAAATGTGGTCCACATGAAGACGGCCATACACCAATCGGAACATACCCAATCGATTTCTCCATTGCTCCTTTAACCCTCTCCCTGCTGGATTTGGCAGACACGGCTCTTTAGGGCATCTCCAATTGTCTGCAGCAGGGATATGGTTAATCATGTGAACCTAGCTACAAGGTTTCCATCTTTTAAATGTTGGAGAGCTTTTTTCTGAAATCTTCAGCGAGAGCAGAAACGGGCGAAATGTCTAGCGCCAAATACGTTATCAACTTCTATAAAAGGAATGCAAACCCTTCCAGCGTCACATATTTAACTATCATACATAGAATAGACATTACGAACATAATTTTACCAGAATTATCGTAAATTTCAAAATAGTTGCAATTTGATTGATAGGAACATCTTATAACCTCCCATTACCAAGAAAACCTTCCATCCATGTCTGAACATATTAAGATGAAGTGAGGATGTACCGATTGGGTCATACAGATCTATTATCTGCGCAACAATGAGGTATGAGGTCATAATAGCAAGAGGTCACCACATAGGGTTCTTCTTAAACATTCCCTTCCACTGAGTGGAATCTGCTTCTCGGATTCGCTTCTTCAAGAAATCAATTTTCTGGTCCAGGTCTCCTATCTCCTGTGGATAGAAGTACAATGAATGAATGAATGAATTTGTGATTTACATCGTAGCGGGAATATTTCACCCATACGTGACGAAAAAGGGGAAATTAACTCTCCATGCTGAAGGCAACCGGATATGCGCTGAATATCTGTGAAAATAGCTGATATTACATCATGTGAAAATAGCTGATATTACATCATGTAATGAAGTAATGCTTTGCATCGCTGCAGGAATATTACTAGTATACCCATATGACTCATTCTCACGAAAATAGGACACTGGGCAGTTGATTTTGATTGTCGCATGGGAAGTCGTCCATTTTACAAATGCACGCACGTATCGGTAAATGCTATTTACTTTCGCACGGACATCCAGACTTATACAATTATGTAATTGTTCACCACGTAAGAAAATTAAACCAGCCTGACGCGAAAAACATCTAGTTGGATGTCCCGTAAATGATGTCTCGTAAATTATTATTATACTGCAACCAGTGAACTAATGATGGATTTCTGGTTCTCATTAATAGTTCTTGTTGAGTTCTATTTATTTTTTAAATGATACTTTCTCCTAGTATCCGATCATATTCATGCCTACAATGAAAATTAAATAATGAGGCCATATCAGTGGATACAGTCGTTGTCCCGTAAATGATAAATAAAAAATCACGGTCGCTAAAAAAACCATATTTCCACCCTAAAACACAAACTTTTGAATATTTGTATTGATTGTTTTACTTTGTATTACAACTATCTAAGTTATGTTATT
This sequence comes from Lepetodrilus ovalis, assembly GCA_032361185.1. Classification (NCBI taxonomy): domain Eukaryota; kingdom Metazoa; phylum Mollusca; class Gastropoda; order Lepetellida; family Lepetodrilidae; genus Lepetodrilus; species Lepetodrilus ovalis. The sequence goes on along the minus strand of JAUTBQ010097420.1, from coordinate 12,769 downwards.
TAATGTAACATAATAATTAATCATATTCGCTTATTTTTTAACCATGCTCTATATGTCAAAATATTGGACTCGTAAATTACTCGATTTTTATGACACGGTCTATAGGTCGTGTGGGAAAATAACGTACTGAGTTTTTATACAGGATAGGTATTATTATTTTAAGTCATCCTAGAGTGTATTGAATGTGAGGAATTTCAGTGCATTTTCGATTCTTAAAATAGACAATATATGGCTGTAAATATGCTTAAAAAAAGTCGATGACACGCCATTTTTACCATATTGGACATGTCAAGGGCTTTCTAAAAATAATATTCATACAGAAAACCCAACAATCTATATACCATTCTACTCGTTATGAATACCTCTGTTTATAAATTACAAATGCTGCTGATTTTCCGTTGCATGGTGTCATGTGTAACTGCCGAAACACCGATGACAGCAGTTGTCCTACTTTCGTGAGAATGAGTCATGCGAGAAAGATTCTTTCTGCTACATTAATCCAAATGTTATGGTTTCCAAAGATGATCATAATGTTCTTCATCCCTCTCATTGTCATGGGGATGTAATAGTTATTTCATGTGATCTTTACAAAAATGTTGCAGTGATTGAAGAAAAACAAACTTGCCCCAGCGAAAGAGTTCGTTGCTTTTAGTTTTGACCAGAGGCGCATTCAAGCTCCGCTACCTTTTGCTACATAGCTTACTATAGCCGTTCAACCAGCAATAGTACGTATGCTATGTATGAACTACTTTTGCTATGGGTCTGTACCGCGTATTAATTGTAGGAAGCGATACACACGAAGCCGTTCAACGAACTACTATTAGTAGCAAAAGTAGTGTAGTAAATGTAGTGCAGCTTGAACGCACCCCAGGTGTGCTTCACACAATATTGCATCGCATACTAGGATCAGATGGAACCCAGTTGCCGTGGCCATTGGTTTCGATTTGCTAATTCTAGGAACAAGATTCAGTGTCTACGTTCTATACTTCGGTCATTTTCTACAGTTAATGGAGAAAAAGATGCTATAAAATGTCATGAAATATTACCAGAAACAAATACAAAAAGAATACCCTTTCTATCGATTAAAATGATTATAGATGAAGACAGACATGTTTAATGATCAGGTGATGCCGACATTATCACAGGAGTTGACCCCTGCATAACAACTAAAATAATATTTTCACTCATTGAATCTACTTTATAATGTCTAATGAATTCTGGAAGGTTGTGTAGAAACTGGCTGGTTGACTTAGAGAGAATACTAACTACTTTGAAGTATTGCGAATATTCTTAAAATACATTGTTATGCACCGTATTATGAATAGGTCGTTATTAATAACCCACAAGAAAGTTAACGTGTATGTTGTTGAACTTAGGGTATTTCAATGTAATCGATAAGTTCATTATTATATGCTCACTATGCCTAATTATATTGTGCATGTAGAAGTGCAAACTCTTAGGATGGTGTGTACATATATAGAACTCATATACTATTATGCCAACGGGAACTAATGTCATTAGATTTTATTTGATTTATTGCTTTTGGTTAAAACAGTACAGTCACGAAGTGCATATTGCATAAGATAAAATAAAAAGGGAGTGGTTTTGTTAATACTAAAATGGTTCTGTCAATTCATATAGGATATTCAGCATACAGAAGCCGTCGTCACAGTATAAGAATTAACGTTTCAATATGTTTTTGAAATATAATGAATTAACATTAGCATGTGTACCGCGGTACATTCCTCATTTCCCATGCAATATAGTTTAGTCAGTTGACTCCGGATATACTTACATGAACTTAAAGGCGCATATTATCGAACGCGGTTTAGTGTAGACCTGGATTAAGGTTAGACTTGGTTTACGGAAACCCAGACTCTTGGTTTAGCATAAACAATACTATAGAAAGTAAGCAAACCAAAACCAGGTCCAGTAAACTGCTTTCCATGATATCGTTTAAAGGCTAAACTCGTGTATTAGAGCTAAATCTGGTCCAGACCGCGTTAGATAATATGAGCCATAGTAACTTCAACTGTTAAATTATTACATATTACGTGTAAACTAAAATATATATATCTTAATTGGACTTAGCTTTTGAATTATCAACGTTATGACTACTTCAAGTATTAAATGAGCAACACCGACAATCACAGATGGTTGACCTAGATACTATGGTTAAATATAGTATGTCTTAATAGTATCAGTTGATTTAAAATACAGCAAAATGGTTGGGCAATTTCAACAGCATTGGCGCAAATATCTTTTTTCATTCACAGTTGAAAGAAAATATATCTTTATAGTAACAATATTGATAACTAACGTGGGTATTGAAATGTGGTAAATATTTTGAAAGAACAGTCATTGCAACAACAACTATGTGTCGGGCTCTACTATGACACCTTTACCTCGGCCGTCCTGTGTCACTTATGTGTCACTATTTCTTACCCTGGTTCCAGACAGTAAAGTTTTATTGTAATTCCACGGAGCTTCCGCCATCTTCACCGGAACTAGATCTCGGAATGCTTCTACTTCCGGTCCCGCCATTTCTGCCACAGTGATCTAGCATAAAACAACACAACAAGTGTTTTAATGCATTGTATCCTGCATATGGATTACGATTAAATATAATTTCACTAACTTGTTTATTGTTACTGCATACCATTGACTTCCTTGTCATCTTACCGTGATGTAATCTACTGTGATTTTCAATAGTATATATTATCGATGCTTGTCGAATATATAAAATTGAGTTTATAATAATTTCGCTGGCCTGTTCAAGAGAATCTGCATGTAATAGAAGTAACGTGTTGAAATAATATTATATGTATTTAAAATTTAAGTAATCGCTCGAGGTAGCATAGTAGACTTATCGGAATTGGTCACATTTAGTATCAATGTAAAATATTCACATTGATTCCCTACAATTCCTGGTTGGATAAAAAAAAATAGATTGAAAATGTTGAAAAATCATTATTCCTTTTTTTTAAAGTGTATTTAGATAGTATATGGTGAATATGGTGACTCGCCAAAAGAATTTATTTTTAATTTACAAGTAGAAATACATAGTTCCCCACAAGAGGATGACGACTGGGAGAATAGCATTGTCCGGTGGAGACAATAGCATTGTGTCCTCTCTAGGTGTAGACAATAGCATTCTGTCCTCTCTAGGTGTAGACAATAGCATTATGTCCTCTCTAGGTGTAGACAATAGTATTGTGTCCTCGCTAGGTGTAGACAATAGCACTGTGTCCTCTCTAGATGTAGACAATAGTATTGTGTCCTCTCTAGGTGTAGACAATAGTATTGTGTCCTCGCTAGATGTAGACAATAGCATTGTGTCCTCTCTAGGTTGAAACTGGTCTAGATACTAACCATCAGAAAAGTAGGCATTATATTGCATAGCTTCAGTTTCACCATTTCGCTTTCGTGACGCACTATGCTCTCAATCGTCTCCTGCATTACATCTCTATTATATCTATTATGTGTCCTAATCATATATGTTCATCTTTCTCACATAAAATACTAAATTTATTTTCCATGACAAATTGTGAAATTATTATGTCAATACATAATTATATGATCAATGAATAATTTGCGTTAGTAGAAATATGTTGAACAATGCTTGTCTATCAGCGACACGGTGAATCCAAGCTATTGTTACATGCTGGGAACTACTCAGGAGCGATGTGATCACAAAGTAGTTCATCGAGCTGCTGTACTTGTTTAGTCAGAATACATAACTGTTATCGGCTGATTGTGCTAAATTCTACTATAGGTGTGGACCTCGTAATAATTGTAGAAAGTATAGGCATATTAAATTAATTGCACGCTTGAGTAAACCGAATTACTTCGAATCGTTAATGTTAATGGCATAATATCACGGCTGGTTGACCTGTATAACGGACAGATGAATATCTATCTGAGACTACTTTCGCTTAATTTATCCACCCAAATGTTGTTATTTACTGATGCACTTATTTCCCAACACTCGATAGATAACAATAATTTCATATTATATATGAATAAAGATCACAAACCATTAAGTATCTTGTCTTTGATGCATCACCTGATATGTGAAGCCAACAGCGGTGACGATATTCTTTCGTAATACCACTTTAGAATTATGTTCCCTTGTGTTAATATAAATAAATCAAAAAGAACTACGACCATATGCAGGTTGTCATACGGTAATTGGCAAAGTCAAAAACGGTTTGTTGAAATGGAATGTTGCCTACTATAGAGTGGTAGAAAGGTTTTTGGAAGTACAAACATGATCATATGTATGTCAAGTGAATGTACTTTGCAGTTGTAGCTAAGAACTAGTGCAAAACAACCATAAATCTCTTTGATAGTATGCCTTTAATATCAATGGCTTAACATATACTTTGAGAAATATTAAAAATATTTGGTAAAGTAAGGAAATTCTTTGTGTACACATACGAGTTTTAACAAGCGTACTTTGCATATACTAGTATGTACACAGAGAACTTTCTTAAGCACCCATGCATAGTTGTTCTAATCAATTGATTTTCCTCGTAATATATAGTTTTCTGAGTCTATCGAATAATGAAAACACAAATAACGATGGTAATGTTCGAAATGTTAATTGAGTTACAATTATTCTAACACAGATTGTAATCGCTACATCATAGGATGATGGCAAACAAGTATTATCTGGCAAAAGAGTTGACCATAATCCAAATCAAATTAAAAGTTACTATTATGCCTAGTTTAGTACTTGATTAAGCTTTCCCACCATACCGTTAGATAAATGTTACAGTATATGTTTGGAAATTCTTTGTTGTCCAAAAAGGCCACTGACCTTTATTAAGTATTGATGAGTATATGTGCATTAGATCAGAAGGTGTGAAGGAATAGCACATATAGCAAATATCTTTTTATATGCCCGTTTGATAGCCATTAACAGGTTTAGTTATGTTTGCACACTGTTAACTAGTAATACTTGCAAATATTAGTAAGCGTTCCTATGTGTTAGAACTGTTACTGCTTTACGCCAGGTCACTGGAATAGTTCTTGTTGTGGACAGACCGTGGTAAAGACACATAACATGACGGTATAGCCGTTGTCTAGTTGAGCAAGCAAACTCCAAAGGATTATCTCTGTCAGCATCTTTGTTCCATTGAATTTCCCTCTGAAAATGTCTGTTTCATCTTGTAGTAAAGTGAAAATTAATTCATGGCGATTAACTATGTATACGAAATTATTGCCGCAAACTGAATAAGGGATATTTTAAGGAATACAGGTGCGGGTTATATTCTATTTTAGTTACGCGGTGTTTCTATTTAATGAGTAATTTGACATATCAAACTGTGCGTCTGTTAGATATAGTATATTCTCCTTAGATATAATATAATGTATTTGTGTTTGTTTGTTAATTGTTTAAAGTTTAAATATAAATGCTGATTAACTGTAAAGTTAAAGGCTAATAAAGAATTGAATTGAATTGAATTGTATTGTCGATGAAGGAGAGAAAGCCGATAGTGAGCGGTCTTGACATGCCTACACATAACACTGGCAAATGTACACCTCTACAACAAATAGTTGTACACACCTGGCCCCCGTTTCACGACGGTGTCCTAACTATTTAGGAGCTCCTAAGTCTTTCACAAGTCTTATTCCTTCATAAATCGACATCTAACTTAAGAGGTGATAACTGGGTCCTAAAGTTAGGAGCTCCTAAATAGTTATGACACTTTCGTGAAACGGGGGCCAGATCTATTTATGCGTACAGTCTTAAGATATGTGTTCATAAGCGCAAATACCTGAAAAGAGTACGTACGTGAGTCCCGTTGAACGACTGTCGACGATGCCAGCAAGTCGTAAGTCGGGTCTACAGTCGTTATCGTTTGTACAGTCATAAGTCGTACATACAGTTATAAGTCGTGTATGCAGTCGTAAGTCGTGTATACAGTCGTAATTCCTGGGTAGTGAGCTACGACTCATTTATCGATACGAAACTTCAGAGTAACGGAACCCGGAAACACAAACATATTAATAATTACGTACTTGAAAGACGGAGGTATATGCCAGTTTGGCCACGACGTCCGAGTCATCCCCGGTAACCCATGGATTCCTAACGTTCTCCGCCGGCAGATGATCGGGGAGGAAGAAAATGTAGTTGCCATCCATCATCCCCGCGTTCTGGGCTCGAACCAAAATTAGGCGACGATCTACCGTGTTCTCAGTGCATAGGATGACCACTGGAAGGAACAATGACGTGCACGTCACTACTCTGGTCCAACACCAAGCACAGGTGTTTGTCACAAATATTGGAAACCCTCGTAATACTCCGTCTTAATACAAGTATAGTATTACAAGGGTTTCCAATATGTATGACAGGTACCTCTGCCCCAAGTATGCACCATTTCCCACAGCTTTAAATATTTCAATAATTAATTTAAGATTTATTGTACTCTGTCTAGTGGAACGTTTCCTTAACGTGTACATGTACCAACGTAGATATTGTTATTTCTTCATTATATGTGTGACTTTATAATAATAGAATTCTGTTCCGTTAAACGTTATACTTAGTTATAGCTTACCTCTTCCTCTCTGCTGTATTCTAATCAACATCAGATCAATCGCCTTCTGATCAATGCCATCTTCAATTATTATCCAATCAGCAAGCGTGATATTATTTTGCCGGAACGTTGTTTCCGCAGCGCGCGAGGAGTAGTCGCAGAACACCCTCCTGTTGTCTGTCTTACGTCTCGACACGATGACCACCCGAGACCAGTGGAACGTGTTACAGATCTCCACTAACGCTCTCCCCATCTTGTTAAAGGGGGGACCGAGTCGGACCAAAGTCTTATACACGGCCTTGTTGCTGAGAGACGGGTCACTGGACGCCTGACTGAACATCGGCATGTTCCAGAACGAGGCTAGAAGACCAGCAGGAGTCGTGGCTGAAATAATAAGACAGGGTCTATGCTCAAATTATGTTTATAAGTGATAGACCCACGTTTCCTTCGGTGTTAATCCTGTATTTTCTTTAGGTCCTAGCTATGTAGAATTGTTACATATATAGCTAAACATTCATTCGTATGCTATGTAAGTTCATGAGTAATTATATAGATCTGACTTCCGCTTCATATAAAGGTTTGACTTTTTCGGCCAAGGCAAGGCCTAAGGACGTTCTATTGGCCCGACACAATCAGACATACGTCGCTTGCTACACCTCGTAAGAACGTGCTTGCCATGTCTCTTCACGCATAGATTGTAATCTACGCTTCACGCTACCACAGAACGTCCACCACCGGGACGACGCTTACCGGACGAGCACGGCGGCCCAATGAAGACGTCCACGTCATGCTGGTCTCTGAGAAGCACCGTCTTTCCGGCCCCTTTCAGCGCGCTACAGCCGTCGTCTTCCCACCTCACTCTGTTGGCGTACAACAGAAAGTGTCACCGGAACTGAACTTGCTATGGTAATCAGATATGGAGGGCATCATGTATACTCCCCAGAGAGTTGAAAAGGAAAATTAAGTGCACATCAATTCATTGACAGGGAGTAATAATTTACCGTTTTAAATATTTTATTCCTTACGTAGCGAAAACGTTAGGTGTCCTCTTCCTGGATCCTAACAAAACCCCACCCGAGGTGAAAATGTTCTGCCATGGTCCTGCTGAGATTTGGTAATGGCTGTTATTGCTCTGTTATTGCTGGTGCATCATAAGCATACTTTGTTATTACCTACCACTACCAATGCTCTCCTGACAGCGAGAACACAATACTCTGTGTTACACGCTGTCACATTACAAGGGTTTTCGTGTGTTCAGCATTATACGGAATTTGATTGGTTGCAAAACAGCAACATCGAAAACAGCGCACGATATCGTCTAAATTCCAAACAGTAGAACTTTATCTCCTTAAAATATAAGTCAAGGTACCGTTTCCTACCAATCGATATGGTACCGTTTTCGCCAATTCAATATTCGTTTTTCGTCAATATCATGAGCCGTTTTGGATGCTGCCGTTTTGTGCCTGCACCCATCAGCTAATAATAACATGAACCAACCCCTCGTAGTGTGACAACGTGTAACACAGGCGGTTGTGTTATCGCTGTCAGGAGAGCATGACCACTACCCGGTACGGATTTGTTTATTGTTTCAATGGATATTAAGGTCATGCTACTTAGACCAGCTTGACGAGGTAATTAAATATTTTAAATTGTGGAAATTGGTTACAAGCCAAAACCGATGGGATGGCGGGGGAATCGGACTATCGAAGGTCGGACTATCGGTGTCCCACTGTGGCTATCACTACTCTGTTAGCCGCAAACCGTAACACTTCATATGTTGTGATCTCTTTTAACACACGCTGTCTTCTGGCTACTATTACATTACCCAGTCATCATTTTTACTATATAGAAATTTGATAGATTTAAAGACATACAATCACATATTTTCAATGAGCTCATAACACTATATTTGAGTGATAAATGCAAACTAAACTCATTTGTGATACTTGTAATCAATTTAATATCGCAAATGTCCCTATCGTCGATCCACATTGGAAGGGATTCGATCTAGAAGTGAGATGTTCAAAAGTTAAACTAATTCATGCCACGTTCATTAATATTCATAGAAAATATGATTTTTGTTATTACTATCGAGAGTTGAGGAATATGTATATGAGTAAATAACAACTTGTGGGTGGTTATATCAAGCGTCAGTAGTCTCAGGTAGATTAGTTTGTCCATTATATAGGTCAACCATCTGTGATAGTATGTTTTTAACAATAAATCATAATTTTGATAAATATTAAATGTAATAGTGAAATAGGACTGGCGTTGGGACATTAGAGAATAGGTATTCTAGTCAGTCATTTTAATTGCAAAGTCATCGATATCTACTTAAATAAATAAATTAAAATCACTTGCATTGTACAAACTAGTAATTACGAAAAAAAAGCACTCGTACATAATCCACCAGTAGAAACACAGAGGTAATGCTAGATTACACCATAAATAATGATGATATTTTCTCAGAGGATTTATCAGTAAATATGTGTGGTAATATTTATCAAATTCGCCCGCGACTTGTCATCTTCTATAAGTAGAAGAGTTATCTTCCGACTGTGAATTTTGTTTTGAGACGAATATGCGCATTGTTACAAAAATATTCCGAGAAAAGCCAAACTGCACGCGCGACTGGTATGTATAAATAATAATAATAATAAGAATAATAATAATAATAACAACAATAATAATAACAATAATTAGTAGTAGTAGTAGTAATAGTAGTAGTAGTAGTAGTAGTAGTAGTTTATAGCTATTTATCATGCGCCACATCCAACTTAAGATGCGATTCAAAGCGCCACAAATAATATTGTTTTTAGCTTGTAAGTAGGTGTGTTCAGTAAAAGGAATTAACGGAGGGAGGAAGCCACTGTTCATGATGTAGGCCTACTGTTAGATCACGTCTTTGTATTATCTACAATCAAATATCGTGCCAGACCGCGAATATCTATAACCAGTTGTGTCCATTACCGTATCTTTACAGTTTGTATTAATGTCACATGTTGGGTCAATATCATTTTCATGTTATTTATGTCATATGTTAGATCTTGACGATAATAATAACAATAATAATAATAACAGTAATAATAACAATAATAATAACGATGATAGATAGATAGAAAGCTTTTATTTCCTCCAATACATTCGGAGAGTAGCATGAATATGTCATGTCAACGCTCAAATATAAATCGTGCTGAATGCTCACTTTTCTTTTCAACTCCCAAGCAGCAGTTTCAGACTATATATTATAATATAACGTTAACATTTACAGTTCCATCTCACCCTACACCGATGGCTGATGCTGCGCGTTGTTGGTGACCAGGTTACTGAAGCAATATTGTTGTTTATATTTAAACAGAAATCTACAAATAGGAATATTAAGTTGGTCAAGAGTGACCTATTTGACCATCAATGTAGTGCATTAGCTGCCCATTTTGTATTGTAGACTGTATGCGAGGCTAAATTGATTAGCTAGCTGATAGAGAAGGAAATACATTAAGTGGTTATTCTATCGGATTAATTCATGTTTAGTAGTTCGGCTTCATGTTCAACATCTAAGGATATTCGTTTGCCAAATTGATTCTAATGTACGAAAGATAAACAACTTTACTTCTATATGTTTAATCCACGGATAATTAGGAAATAAAATAGCGTTGAATATGTGTTCATTGGAATAACAATACTGGTATATTCAAATATCAAATTATGTCTTTTTCCTAAAAGCAACAGCAATCCTAACAGCTACAATACTATAATAAGTTTAATATTTGTAGCAATATATTAAACTAATTAAAAGTGTTGGTGGTAGTGGTGATGGTGATGTAGTAGTAGTAGTAGTAGTAGTAGTAGTAGTAGTAGTAGTAGTAGAAGAAGAGGTATTATTATTTATTTATTGAATTGTATACATGAAATATTCGCTACGAATAAGAAAAACGTATATACGTTATGAATAAGGAAGAAATTCCATACGATACGTGCAGTCAGTTTTAAGGGTAGGTAATTTTCAATTATTTAAAGGGACGTGTCTAATCCAATACCTACGTTTTACTGTATTTTCTTTCAAATTATTGGAAACATTCGCTAGCATGAAATCAATGTTGTTATAGTAAGGACTAGGGGCGTACAGCAGTAATACGTAGACCTACGGTAACCTCCGAGTTAATCGTGTTTAGCCTTGTGGTTGATCCCAACGAAGTGAAATGACCGACAGCAAAGTCTTTTTCCTATAATCTGGACGAGCATAGGGGTCCAAATCCTTCACTACAAGTGTCCTAAAGCTTTTGATACAAGTGCCAAAAGTTGGGGAAGTATCCTCAATATCGTGGTCAGACCGTCTCTTCTAAAAGCTGACTTGATCTTGCAGTTCAACAAACCCCAGCGCTGCCCTTGCCTACATTCGCCTTTCTTTAAAGCTCGTAATATTTGATTGTTCTTTGCGAAGGAAAAACAATGTTTATCCTCAATAGACCACCTATGCCAGAAGGAGCATATCTCCTCTGCACTTGTCGTGGAATGAGCGAAGGATTTCGCGAAGTGACTCGTGATATGACGTCGACAAACAGACGGAAAGACGACGAAGACTTTGGTTTATACTTAAACATACAGATTAGGCCCGGAGAGGTAGATCGGAGGGGTTACAAACCATGCTAAGCCTAGTGTGGATTTTCTAGCATCAAGTGAAACACTGTGTGTAAACAGTAAGTCAGCATTGAACGCTCGCTCAAATTGGAACTGATAGCGTGCCTGTTTAAACACAAGTCTTGAAACGAGAAAAATACTTTTCTCAAATAAAGTATAATATATATATACTCTTATATTTATAAATTACATATTAAATTATGTTTCATGACTTACATTGGGAAGTGTATAATTAACATTATATTTATATTATTAATCATTTATGTATTTATTTACACTGTAATAACGCGCATTATTACGTCGGATTTATGCACAATCAATAGAAACGACATATTTTTTCAATATTTCACGCCTGATCCATGACTATTTAATTACGCTTCTGCCGTCTGTCTCATGAAAATTTCTCATAAAATTAATAAATGCGTATACCAGGGGATCAGTTACCAGATATATTTGTATGACTAAATATTATTTATTATAATAAGAATTTAGTTTAAATATTGCATAATTAGTTCAATATAGTTTTTTTCAGTCAAATCGAAAGCAAATAGACTATAATTGACAGTATGAATATATATTCTAAATAGCATGTGCCGAACATCAGAAATAAAATATTAATTATTTTGATTGGATCGCAATACATTTGTACTAAAGGAATCAATGGTAATAGTTTGACTCTATTATTAATCAATTTCCATTAATTGTCATATTTTGAGTCGCATCGGTACCCAGAATATTGAATTTGCTCTGCTGAAAGCTATCCTCCATTTCCTCTGGTTAGATTAGTCAGTAATAAATTTGCAAAATGATATTAACACGGAAGATATAAAAGTGAAAATCAGCTATTGTCCGGGGGAAAGCAAAGTAACCGTTGGACTTAGAGGTGATCCTCTTACTTGAACATACCATTGATTGTAAAGTGTCAACGTCAGTTTCTGATTTACTTAATCATTTTCAACATTCATATAGTCTCGTAATCGGTTCGTGTTGGACCCAGATATAGCGCCAACCATTGATTTTATTCACAGGTAATTTCACAAGAATCTACGAACGAGAAAACTTGTAACGACCCAAATTGTTATTGCGAAGATAAACGCGAGTACGTTCGCATTAAGACATTCCGTGATTTCTTTCCACATCTGGGCAGCGTCACGTGTTACTCAGATTATCGCGGATTATCCGATAAAGGATCGGGTATTACAAGACGATATTGCACATGCACGCGTGTGATATGACGGTTAATATTGCTGAATTGTATCTAGGTTCTGAATAGTACGATTCCGACCAGCGCAATTTGCCTTATTATAAAGTTAATAAAATAGTTTTACGGAGAGTAGTATACAGCGGATATTAAACAGAATATTTATGTAACCGAGTAACGTTGTTGGGTGTTCACACCTTTGGAATAGAATAAACCTAGGAATCTATCTCTGGATGTGCAATTATCCGCAGATACTTATTTCAATAAATACTCGTACAATTCCCCTCACACACGCTCTCTCTCTCTCTCTCTCTCTCTCTCTCTCTCTCTCTCTCTCTCTCTCTCTCTCGCTCTCTCTCGCACTCTCTCTCTCTCAAACAAACACACA
>JAUTBQ010097309.1:0-16091 GCA_032361185.1 Lepetodrilus ovalis | reverse complement strand
TATATAAGGCTGGTACTATAAGGCTGGGGGTATGTCATGGACCCCAAATACAGCCTTATATAGAGGGGACACTTTATATATATATATATATATATATATATATATAGTGATCGAAATACAGGGGGTCTTGGGGGTCATTTGAAAATCTGCCATGTTAAAGGTATCTGTGTGACCCCCTGAAAATTGCAGATTTTACTACCATTAGCATTGGGCCTATGGAAAATGACCCCCTGATTATTTGCTAGTATTTCGAACACTGTATATGAATAGAGAAACGTGAAGGCACTATGATTTTATTTACTACATGTACTGGGTAGGCTTTATTTATCTTGTTAATTTAACAGTAATACATTGCAAACTCTTCCAATGAACAGCCAACCTTTGTGACTATCTGAACTAGGCCTGCAACGATACATTTTCTTATGATACGATACGTATCACGATTCAAAGCTCACGATATGATACGCGATATGATATACACAAGCTTTTGAGGTTGAATGTCATTTGCAAATTGTATTACTGTACTTGATTCCACTAGGCTTCCATTTTTAAACCAAATATATCATCTTGATGATTATTTCTGCAATAATTAGTCTGTATTACTTCATTTACCAACGTGATGTTTTGATCAGATTGGTCATTAACAATCGGAAGTAATCCTGTAATTCTGTAAAGAAGTTATTCTGTAAAGATTTCATTCCAATGAAGTATATGTCTCTACATATCAGAATCTATTTCACTAATGTATTCCATGATAATCAGGAAATTAAATATATCTGTATCATTGTGCAGCGATATGGAGCCTCGCGATACGATAAGCGAATCGGGAAAACTCTGTATTTAGTCCATGGGCCACGACCCCAAATTTCAGGAACGGGTCCATCTGAGGTGGCAAATTCTAGTTATGATTTTTAAAGAGGTAATCATATGTAGATGCTGTCCATATGTGATAGCACTTTCAGATGAGTAGCTTAAGCCTGCTAATTAGCATAAACAAGATGGCCGCCAATTAAAAATGAGATGGGACGCCTAGGCATTGAATTGCCAATTAACAGAATAATATGAAAGAGAACAATGATTAATTTAGTGTTTTGGATAGAGGAGACATTGCTGACAATAATGGAAAGCAAAATAATTGGAAAACCTACTTTCATAAATTTAAAATGGCCACCATTTGGTGAATATTTTAGCATTTTATCAGACCTGCCAACCCTTAGGCCCATATTATCGAATGCGGTTTAGAGTAGACATGGATTAAAGTTAGTCTTGTTTTACGGAAACCCAGACTCTTGGTTTAGCAACAATTATAGTATAGAAAGCAGGCATACCAAAACCAGGTCCAGACTCAGTTTCAAGTAAACTGCTTTCCATAATACCGTTTTAAGTTTAAACTCGCGTTTTAGAGCTAAACCTGGTCCATACCGTGTTCGATAATTTGGGCCTAAGAGTTCCTAACTTATGACCAAGTTTATCACCTCCTATATTAGATGTTGATTTATGGAGGAATAAGACTTATGACATCATCGTGAAATGCTTGTTGCCAGGTGATTGATTTTTTTAAGAAACATGTCTAGTTGTATGGATATCAGTATTAGTTATCACTTAATTATGAAGGTGTGACAGTTTCCTTTCATTGCAAGTGGCGGAGAAAGATAAGGTGGCTATAATGGAAATATTGCCTAGGTTCATTTATAGACATTACTTGCGATATTGAAATACCTACAGATAATAAGATAATAATATTATTATCTTGTGAGATTTGAATGTTTGCTAAAACGGAATAAAATTACTCAGGTACATTGAGACACTATTTCAGTGATATAATTTTAAAAAATTAAATGGAAAATTATAATTACACATAATCATAAAATAAATACAAATAAATAAATGATCAAAAATAAATAAGGTATTTTATAAAGAGCTGGATTCCATACAATGGCTTATCACAAGATGTAGGTACAGTGTCCCCTTGATAGAACGCTGAATTTGGTGTCCATGACATAACCTCCGCCTTATAGTACCCACCTTATACGATAGTACAGGTAAATAACAAAAATAAAAATGGGATCCACATCTGACCTTATATCCGAATCCGCTGTGTATCGAACATTGTTATATCAAGGGGACACTGTATCCCAATGATCCTACTGCAGACCTATGTGAATATTTCAATCTACTGGTATGTATTTGTCAGTTTTCCATGCACATTCATAACGTTGGTCTAGGTATTATTATTATATGTACTATGAAATGGAGAATTCAAACATGATTTCTTTTGACATTTTCAGAATACCTTTCAGTTTTTTGAGGATGAACTTAATTTCCATCTAAACATTATTTATGTTGAGTGACAGCTATCATTGCCTGTCATATTTCATGAGAGAAAAACTGGAAAAACGGTTCCATTTCCAACAGGAAGAAAGATAATGCTGTTTTGCTTGGTATGTTTAGACAGGACAGCTAACGCTTCTTTGCTTGGTATCTCTTTTGATATGGCCCATCCTTCACTCCATGGTAGCCAGTAACCATGGTAACTGAGCCTGGTGCCTGTCTGTGGATACTAGAATCAGCAAGCAGCTCGCTCTTCTTCTCACTGGATGCCTCTTCAGGCCAATGATCCACTGATGCCGTTCGGGACGGCGACACCTTGAACCTCTTCCATAGGATGACACTGGCAATAGCTGCCAACATCAATAACACTCCACAGGTGATGCTAGCAATCAGTGTAACATTGCCAGAACTTTCCAGTTCCTCTACTGCACTGGTGCTGGTAAACTGGGATGGTTTACCAGTGTCCATTTCTTTAACCGCAGTGGTACTGGCAAACTGGGATGGTTCACCAGTGTTCAGTTCTTTAACAGCAGTGGTACTGGCAAACTGGGATGGTTCACCAGTGTTCAGTTCATTAACAGCAGTGGTACTGGCAAACTGGGATGGTTCACGAGTGTCCAGTTCTTTAACAACAGTGGTACTGGCAAACTGGGATGGTTCACCAGTGTTTTTGAGATTTGGAGGGACTTTGACTGTAGATGAAAGTGGTGTCCAGTTTGCCGAGATTTCAGTTTTTCCATGTATGGATGTCATCTGCTGCGAAATGTAATTGGTTCCAGATTTAGATGAAGGTGAAACAGTGCTTACCACTGAGGTTGAACTACAAGCAGCCTCAAGATCAATGGCTATTTTTCTCAGCTTCTTTCCAAAGAAATTCCCTGACCCGCAGATTGGCTGGGTGGCATTTGGAGTAGTCTGTAGGTATCTCACAAGCCAGAGCTGATGGCAGTCACACTCCCAGCCATCGTTCTTACCAAGATTCAGGATCATCATTGACACACTCGGAGAAATTGTGTTATCTGGTATGGATGTAAGTTCTGTCGACTCCAGGTTCAACAATGTGATGTCACTGTTGGTAAAGGCTCCACTTTCAATGTGGGTGATGGGGTTGTGTCTCAGGTTGACGTGGTGGACTTCAATCCCTTCCGAAAAGTCCACAGCTTTGATGGATGTTATCTGGTTGTTCTCTAGGTTGAGGATATTGGTTCTGACTTTCGGAATTGATGTCAACTGATTTGATGCCAGATTGAGGCTCTCCAGGGTAATATTTTGAAAGGCACCATCAGGAAAGTTTACCAACTGATTGGATTTCAGATTTAGGCTCCTCAAGTGAGTCAGTGTTGCGAAAAGCTCATCGGGTAGAAAAGAGATTTTGTTATTCTGAAGTTTAAGAATTGTCATCGAGGTCAAGAATTTAAATGATTTACCATTGATCGCATCAATGGAATTGTAACTAACATCCAGAGATTCCAGCTTGGATAAATTACCAAAGCTATTCTCTTCTAATTTTGAAATCTGGTTAGCTTGAAGATCCAGACTGCGCAAGTCGGGTATTGGTTGAAATCCCCCGACGGGCAAGCTTGTGATGTTGCTCCTCTTCACGACCAGATCCTGAAGCTCTGTCAGCCCTTGGAAGGTTTCCGGGCTGAATGCCTGGAACTGGTTTGAGAGCAGCTGCAAGACCTTCAGATGCTGGTTTCCTTGAAATGGCGACTTCATCAGCACAGTTATCCCACAATTGTTCAGAATCAGGTACTGAAGTTTGGAGAGTATTCCTATCTTGGATTCTGTCAGGATTCCATCACGGAACTCGTCGCATGCGCTATGAACTAGTGTCAGACAGGTGAGATCGTAAGGAAGTTCTTGAGGGCAGAGCGTCAGAGGAGCACACGAGGCTTGGGCTTGAACTGCAGACACGAGGCTCAAGACAGACACAAGAACATTTGCAATAGTCCTCATTTTGTTTGTGTCATTGCACCCTGAAATGTTTTAGACAGAATTTTATGCATTGCCAACTTAATTTAACGATTTTTTCGTACAATCTTTCGTCGCAAATGGGTGAAAGATTCCCGCAGCGACGTTAAACTCCATATTCACTCACTCACTCGTACAATCTTGTATTGTTTACTATGCTGCTGATGGTATCAGTATTTTACTGATGAAGCCTTGATTAAGAAGGTAGTTTGATGAAGACGTTATGTATGCTGTTGATTTACTTTTAAGTGCTTCTTTTCAATATTCTACTAATGTATCACTAGTAAAGAGCTTGGATGAATCAAGTTTACAGTGATATGGCATCTATGGTTATCTGCAAATATTGTTTGATATGAATATCTAAGACGCTGCTTTCTCACCTGATCTTCTTGGACAAATCCTCGGTAGAAAATCACGTTTACTCGCTGGTGAATCCTGAATTTGTTTGCTCACTCTCAATGCTATTTTTTCAGATACAAATTTAATCTCAAATCCTGATATAAGCATTGTCTCTGTGAAACTTTCCTGTCTCAAAGTTTATGCCATTCTGCCTTATGCTATTCTGCCTCAAAATTTATTATCATAATAATATATATTATCTTGTGTTTCATTTAACGTCGCAAATGTATTATTAATTTAATGTCCATAAATTAATGAACATTCCTTCACAATTGATATTCTTTGAGGATTTTATTGCTATTCTGTCACTTAGCCATTGATTTACTCATTCTTTAATATGCCTAGTATACACTCTGATCAATACACTGATCTTTATGGTAGTTTACTCATTGATGTCTTATCAGAACTGAAATGACTGGTCGTGATTTATGAGTCAGTTTTAAGAAAACGTTACTTACTTTCAAGTCTATTGATGATTGATAGTTATTGAATAATTTTATAAATTTATCAGGTAGAGGCAGAAAGGGCCTTTCAAAATACATTAATAAAGTAATAGATAGTAATGGACAATTTCAGGCTTCATTTTGCTCGATAACTAGAAGAAAATAAGATGGTTTCATAATGTTGTAACATTATGATTAGTAATTGATGAATATATTCTCATAGAATGCTGTTCCTCAATATACATTGATAATAACATTTTTATTTTGTTATAAAACATTGGCAATTGTATTATATTCCACACACAATTCTGAATTCCATCACAAATGTTTATGAACTTTTATCATACATTTTTTTTTTTGATTTTGGTGTATTTTATGTGTCTACATTGTAGATTACAAACATGATGAGAATATTTTATTACAGGAATAGAAAAAAATGTATGGCACTTCTTCATATTCAACGTCATCACGTATGAGTGAAAGATTCCCCCTCTGACGTAAAACAATAATTCACTCATATTCAACAATAACAGTTATTGCATTAATTAAGTAATCCTGCCATCAAATGATAAGAGAGACAGCATATACATATACATAGTATAGTACCCTCACCACTTTTTCAGCTATTACCAATTTTGTCAAAAGATAAAATATTACAATAAGTTGTGCTGACATCAAATAGTATAATGCACTGTAACAGAAAAAGCTTATTAACTGTCTTAATACATCATCTGGTAATGCATAAATATCAATACATCACACTTCTACTATCTGAATTTTGAAGAAGGAAAAGATAATGAATCATGATGTATTGCTAGGCTTTAAAAAATAGTAGTCTCATTAATTTGTTAAGCAAACTATCTAGTATACATCATGTTTTATGCAGATGTAGTCATTTTCATCAACATTTATGTCTTCAATGTACACAAACGAGATGTTTAGAGGCATAATAATAGTGTTTGAAATAGAGTCCATCCGCACGCCCGTGATGGGTTATTTTTAGTGAGGACTGGTTACTTTTTAGTGGTGCACACCCGCACGTCATGCAGATTTTTTTTCTTGTTGTCTATTTTATATAATGAAAATATAATTAATATACAACGTCTTTATTAGGGGAATTTCCAGATTACAAGTTTTTATGATGTTGCCCGACTTTATTATACATGGAATACCTTAAGTTAAAAAAATTACCTTTGTGTACTAATTTCTGAGAATCATTTTGAAGTTCACTTCCATTATTCCAACTGAAAATGTAAGCCAAATCATATAATATCACATATAGATTTGATGCCAAATGTTCCATCTTCATTATTGTTCCGGGACTTATTCTGTGCTTTCTTTCTTAACGATTTCTTGGAGTGACTCGGGCTCTGTTGTTGTAAACATACACGCACGTGACCACTCCACCCAACAGCAGCATTCCACATGCTTCCGCTACAAGCAGCGGAATGAGAGAGATGCTCTTCTCAGACACGGCAACAACTGCTGCATCTGCGGGTGTTGATGCTCTGTCGACAGAACTTGTCACTTCTCGTGTGCGCGTAGGTTTTGTCATTGTAGTTGTTATTGGTGCTGTTGTAGTTGTAGTAGTGGTTGGTGCAGTTGTTGTAGTGGTAGTAGTTGTAGTAGTAGGAGTAGTGGTAGTAGTAGTAGTGGTTGTAGTAGTGGTGGTGGTGGTGGTAGTTGTAGTAGTTGGGGTGGTTGTTGTGGTGGTAGTGGTAGTAGTAGTAGTAGTAGGGGTCGTTGTTGTGGTCATAGTAGTTGTAGGTGTTGTGGTTGTAGTGGTGGTGGTGGTGGTAGTTGTTGGTGTTGTAGTAGTTGTAGTAGTAGTTGTTGTAGTTGTTGTTGTGGTGGTGGTGGTTGTGGTGGTAGTAGTTGTCTGACATTCAAGTTCTAAATCTGTAGTGGAATCTGCCAGTTTTCTGCCCATGTACATGATAGGATCCATACACATGGGCCCGTCGGTGGCTGCAGATCTCTGGAGGAAGCGTGCCAGCCACAGCTGACTACAGACACACTTCCAGTTGTCGTGACGGTCCAGCTTCAGCGTCTTCACCGAGGACATCATGGCCGACATCGATTCAGGCAGAGACGTCAGTTTGTTATCCCCGAGATCCAACTCTGATATCCTGCTTCCAGCAAAGGCACCAGGATCTACTCGACTAAGGGAGTTGTTCCTCAGATTGAGGCTGTTGATGGTCACGCCAGCCAGGTCTCCAGATTTCAGGACCTGGATCTTGTTGTTGTGGAGGTCCAGTGTTCGGGGAGGAGATGTGCAGGACTTGATGCTCGGGACAGATGTCAGCTGGTTGTCGGACAAGTCCAAACTATTCAGAGATGTTCCTCTGAAGGCATCTGGTGATGTTGATAGGATTGCGTTAGCCTTCATGTCAACAGTTTTTAGGTTTCTCAAGTTTGTGAAGAGGTCTGCTGGCACAGTAGTCAGCTTGTTGTTAGGGAGTTTGATGGTTTGAACAGAGATGATAGGTTGGAATGCCTGATTGCTTATTGTGGTCAGCACATTGAAGGTCAAATCGAGTGTGGTCAGTTTTGTCAGACCTGTGAATGGTCTTGATGACAATGTTCTGATCTTATTAGCCATAAGGTTAAGAGTCTTCAAAGAAGAGAGGTAAACAAATCCATTATCAGGAATAGTCTCTATGTTGTTCTTCATTAAACTTAGCATCTCCAGTTTGGGTATTCCTTTGAAAGACTTGTTTTCGAAGGTTTTGAAGTTATTTGACATGAGCGTTAACTGTTTTAGATCAGGATTCTTCTCAAAAGGTGAACCCCAGAATTTGGTGATTCCGTAACTCCTTACTGTCAGTGTTTCCAGCAGTGTCATCCTCAGGAAATAACGACTCAGAAGATAGCGTGTCATCGGCGGACAGTTGCCGTTCATGATCACTAAAGTCTTGGTCGATGGAGGTAGAGGATTGGGGCACGTTTGTTGACACACAAAATTCTCTGGTTTCCCACTCGGCCCAATGTCGCATCTCATACAAGAAGAAATATCGCAGGCTTCTTTGCCGCTGTATGGAATCAGCAACAGTGGCAATAAAAGTCTGTAGATCATTGTACTGACAGTGACCATGTTACTGATGCGCCACCTCAGGTCAGTCTATTACATGAAGATTGGTTTAATCCAAAATGTGTTTGTTTATCATTCTGAAAAATATTTACGACACACATTGCAAAATCAGTACACCACTCTCCTTTCAAATGAACTATTTCATGATTTCCTGTAAATATCTGCACTGACCTTGATCACATTAGTACAACAAGACTGTAGTTTTGTTAATGTTATTCTAAGGCTGCCATGGCTTTTAGACGGCTAACTCTTTATGCCGACAAACTGTGTCTAGTAGGGGCAGGAACCGAGGTGTGTATGTTTTTATGTTTCCAATTCAGTTTTCTTTTACTGATAATTTGTTTTGATATAGGTATTGATCATACTGCTTATCTATAAGCATGCATGAATGTCAGCAAGGGTCATTTATTATTATTAAATACCTTTGAGATTACTGTCAATAGAACACTTTATCACTGCACCTATTTGGAATCAGTTGAACCAGGTTCTGACTTCAGATGTATTATCTTTAGTAGGTAATATATGTCTGATGTAAAGTTTTGTACCTATAGGTCTAAATAGTATGATGAATAAAGACATTAAAGGATGTCAGATATGAAATCACAAGACCTGAATGTTTGACACTTTGTTCAAGCAAATTACCCCTAAAATTTAGTTTTGAGTGTCATTTTGACAAACTAATGAACATTCTGTATATTGTGTGTCAGTCTATTTCACCCTCGTCACTAATGGGCAAAGGATTCCTGCGATATCAAACTCCATGTTCACTCACTCACTGCTTCACCCACACATGCCCAACTTACTATAGCTTGAGGGAATCGTATCACTAGTCAAAACACGCAAAAACAAATTATAAAGAAACAAAAAGATGATGGCACTCACCATTGGCACAGCAAAGGTGCACATCCTTCTGGACAATGCTAGGGCTGATAGACCAGACTCGTTAGAACATAGACATCGCAGCACAAAGTGAAACATCACAGACAATGGCCTCCTATTGCTCAAATCTGTTCCATACAAAGATCTTCAGGTGTTCCAGATGCACAGAATAATTCAGATGTTATGATATAAAGCAAAGTGGTGAAGACGGTGGGCATATGTACAAACCACCCATTTTATTTACACATACAGCAGTATGCATTTATAGTAGTGTGTTTATCACATTGAATTCACTTTCACATTAATGTGTTGAACACAATTTGAATTCACTTTTACAGTAATGTGTTGAACACAATTTGAATTCACTTTTACAGTAATGTGTTGAACACAATTTGAATATTTGAAGCAGGTTCCCCAATGTTGATGCGAATAGATAGTACCCATTAAATTTTAATGATCTCATAATTTCCATCTACAGGCTTACCGGTAATTTGATATTGTATTGTGTTCAGATTAGTCTACATTTTCACAATACACTATTGTGTAATACATTATTTGTCATTGTTGATGGGTAAAAAATTCCAACTGTAACATCAAACAGTAAATCACTGACTTGTGAATGAGACAAATATTAACATGCATGGCATAGTCATTTGATGAAAGTCTCTATGAACATGTACAGACAGTATTTTTGAGAATTAGCTACAGTGTCCCGTCGATATAACGCTGAATTTGGGGTCCATGACATACCCCCCGCCTTATAGTACCAGCCTTATAGGATAGTACAAGTAAATAACAAAAATAAAAATGGGATCCACATCTGACCCAGCCTTATATCCGAATCCGCTCTGTATCGAACATCCTTATATTGAGGGGACACTGTATGTACATTGATTATTTTTTATATCTAGTGACTGGACTATCTAGTGGTGGACAGGCTGGTGTATACATCGCCAGTCTAATAGTAGTCCATTACCTGCTCGACTCCCAGAGATGTCCTAATGAAAAACGGGCATTTGGGTTCCTTCAGAAGGAGCTTCTATGATGTCGATCTCAGCTCACAATTCAGTATCTGTCATCTCTTCTAGAGCCGTTTTATTCTCAGAAAATTCAAAAGCGTGGTTCTGAAACTCTACCACATCTCGTTGAATCAGTAGTCTGTTGTGGCCGTGATGAGATGAGAAGACGTTGTCAGGACCGAAGCTGACATCATTGTCACTGGTGTTGTCCATGCCATGAATGTCAGTGTCGGTATCATTCTCAAAGTCTGTCATGTCCACATAGTGTTTCACTTTCGTGTGGCGATGTTTCCTCTTCAGACCGAGAGAAGCTTGCAGCCTACTTCCTTGAGGGAAACCTGGAACATGAGGCTGGTGTATTTTCTGATTGGATTTGGAATCTATATTTGACACCTTATAGTCATTTGACACTTGTGACCTGTTCACCTTGGGGTCATGTGACTCACATGACTTGTTCCCCTTGGGGTCATGTGACACTTGTGACCTAGACACCTTGGGGTCATCTGATGGAATAGATCCAGTCAAACATTTGGACCCAGTTTGAACATTTATGTTCTGATATCGGTGAACATCAATAAACCCAGTTGCATTTACATTTTTATATGAACCTTTATGGACTTGAACTTCTGTTTGATGTCTAGAGCTGTCAGCTGAAATACTTCTTCCAGGAATGGAATTTTTAGGAAGTTCAGGCTTAGATGTTTGAGGAGAAGAAACACAATTTTCACTCGTGTCCATTTCATGGGAAACATCCGCACCATCAATGTAACCCAGACTCATGTCTGTTGACTGTGACCTTTGACTTGAACTGTTGAGGTCAAAGGAAGCACTTCCTCCTCCATCATCCCT
This sequence comes from Lepetodrilus ovalis, assembly GCA_032361185.1. Taxonomy (NCBI): domain Eukaryota; kingdom Metazoa; phylum Mollusca; class Gastropoda; order Lepetellida; family Lepetodrilidae; genus Lepetodrilus; species Lepetodrilus ovalis. The sequence goes on along the minus strand of JAUTBQ010097309.1, from coordinate 5,106 downwards.
GCTTGTTGATTGGCTGAAGCTGGCCAGCCTGCACAGTGACACAGTGTTGTGGTCTCCTGTAGGTTTGACATTGCACAGTCGGACGTTCTCGTGCTTGTTGACCTTGGGACACGAATGATGTCCGTTCCTCAGCTTCTTGTAAATAATTAACATCACAAGGTTCAGCAACACAAGTGTCACCATGGTTGTGCCAATCACAGCCATTGCTACAATTTGAGCTGGTGTAACAATTGTTGTGATTGTAACTTTTTCCTCCATCGTATGGACTTTTCAATAAGTCACAACATCGATTTGAGTTTAAATTCAATTTGCTCAGTTGAAATAAAAATTGTCATATTTTAGAAAACCTTCAAGTCATTTTCGATTTACTGTGAAGATATACATGTACTTCTGTGAGGACAACAGTTACTTCTCATGTAGTCATGATGAATGATAGTGTAGGCAGGTTCGGTATCTGTCAGAAAGTGGATGAACTCAAGATGAGCTTTGCTCTCTGTTTTGCTATTAAGAATTCTGAATTCAATCTGAAAATGAAATATAATAATTATAAATGAAAATGAAACATAATGATATTAAAAAATTATAGAAAGCGACTCTAATCCCCAATAGAAAGAAAGAAAGATTAATTCCAAAATATGGTGTGTAGTAATTTTGTAGTAAAATGTTATGAATGAAAACAGGCACGGGAAAATTTAGTTATCTGACTAATGAAAATCGCTCCATATGTGAAAATATGATTACTTATGTCATGACTTACACTTTACTGTATGGTAGATAAAGATATTTATTACATCAAATATTCAAGCACAAGTCACAATAATCTCAATATTATTATCATGATTATTCTTACATTAATTTTGTGATTTACAGTACTCATACCTAATAGCCTGTCTTTGGTGGAATTCTAATAATTGACTTTAAAGCCTTTGAATGATAGCATGATATAAACTTGTAGGATATTCCTACTAAAAGCATGACTCATGCTTATGTAGATATATCAGTACAAAGCTTTAGAATGTTTGACAGGTTTGTGTCGGCCACCGTTACGCTGTTTTGTGGCTGAGCAATGACACTTTTATTGAAGGAAAAAATGACAAAATATTTCCGTTTTCTTTTTAACTTTTTCTTTTTTGTGTGTGCCACAACTTGTATTAAATATGTTGGTTGGAGTTAATGGTTTGGACTGCCTTTGATAATTTGGTTAACAAGTCATAGATTGTGTCCATTTTTTTTCAATTAGATGGCGACAAATCACATCTTCAGGTATTGGTCAACTTATGTTATCACCAAAACTTTGGCATGCTTTCTGCTTACAACAATGAACTTTAAGGAATTTTCTTTATAAATTTTGACATCATTCAAGTTACTGATGTCTTCAGAATAACCTTTTTCATTGGCAATGGGATGTACGTACATAGGATGACTGCAGTACTTTTCACTGCAGGTGTTACCAGCAAACCAATTATATTTTAGTAACAGGAAATGGTGCTGAAAAATATTGCCAATTTCTAGAAAGTAGTTTTAAAATAACTAAAAATATATACTGCATTTTATTGAATTACAAATGAAAGTAGATTTAGAAAAGTTCACAAAATTATTCATTGAACGTAGCAAGCATGTTTGTTAGTTTTATTTGTTTTCACCCCAAGAGCAAACTGACTTTGGACTGTGCGACTTGAAGTACTAGACTGGAGTCAAGTCAAGTCGTCAAGTCAAGTCAAGTCAAGTCCCACACTGGTTGTATGTAGACATGGTGTGTCTGGGGGTCTGCTGACTATATGTCATGCATTACAAGTCCCCTCAGCCAGACCTGCATGGTAGCAAACATGCTTTGATCTGACAGTTCCGGACTAGGTGGCTCCATTGCCAACCGCTCCACTCCTATTGGGGGTGAGGGTGGAGGAGGTGGGGAGTTGGGCAAACTGCAGAATGTCCCTCTAAACCTGCTGTATGTTTGGCTAGTGTACCTATGACCTCACATTCCATCCTTAGGTGTTAAATGGCAGCAGTTGTTTCCTAAGTAGAACCCTTGCTTTTATCTGCTTGACTTGACTTGACTTGACTTGACTTGACTTGACTTGACTTGACTTGACTTGACTTGACTTGACTTGACTTGGCTGTGATTACATACAGCCTGAGACGTGTGTCGTATATCCAATGATGTGTATACATTACTGGTCAAGAGTTTTAGAATGTAGAGTGCAAGTGGCTGGGGTTACGGGTAAGGTCTAAAATGCCCTTGTTCACCCAGCACAGAATGGGTACCTGGTAGTACGAGATGGTGGTATGAATGATGAAATATTGTAGTGTCTGAAACGTGTCAACTTGGTTTGCATACTCCCCAGGGAGATGAGGGATTTAGTTCTACGAAAAAGCTTTTCAGTATGGAATTGGCATATTGTCATTATTCATTATAATATTACCATTATCATCATTATCATCATCATCATCATCATCATTGTTATTAGCATTAGTATCATTATCATCATTAATATTACATTTATCAACAGCATTAATATTTTTTTATTTTTTTAGAAATATTATTAATTATTATTATTATTATTATTATTATTATTATTATTATTATTCATAGTGTTATAAGAGTTGTTATGGCAGCGCAATGGCAATGTCCATTCAGTTCATGGCTTCTTCAGAGCCAGATTCAACTAAACAGTGACAAGTAATCTGCAACCATCATGTCTAAATCTCTTGCTTAAACAGCTAGCACATATCCGTCAGACAAACCCTATTCCTTTAGTTTGCATGTGAAAATATTTGAAATGCAGAATGCTTAGTATTTGTCATGTGTCCGCCTTTGCCTGTGTAGAAAATAGCCAAGAATTTTGACAGCTTCCTTGTCAGAAAACTGTGAAACTGTGCAGTATCACATGACAATATTATGCCAAATTGTGGAAAATTCACATTCTATTCCAGTGACAACCGAGATGAAACATTGTAGAAAGTAGAGATACAAAAATGTGGAAAATTAAAATTCATCGCATTACGGTAACAATCTCCAGATCCCTTTAACCCTCTCCCTGCTGGATTGGGCACAGACACTGCTCTTTATGGCATCTCTGGTTGCCTATTTGGGGATGCAATACAAATCGTATTTATTACGGTAAATAAATTTTTTATTAAATGAAATTGTGGAATGTCTATTATTGCAGAATTTCAGCAAATGATAAAAAAAATGATTTGTGGTATATTACAGCCAAGAAAAGAGAGTTAAAAAGTGACAATAATATGAAGTTACTAATGACAGACAAACACCTGCTATTGTTCCAATGACCAGTGTTACCACTCAGTCAGTAGGACTGTATATCTAGTGTTACACTGATTGATGAAGTCGTTAATCTGATGTGTCTTCACGTCAGCATGTTCACCGCAGTCAGCGAGAATAGCCTGTAATGTGTATTAGGTGAATTGGTAGAAAATATTACTACATTTAATTCTGGTATTTTGTAATTTAACTTCGTCCCAAATGGGTGAAAAATTCCCGCAGCGACGTTAAATTCCATATTCGCTCACTCATTGTAATTTGACTATTAGTCCAGTGGGATACCTCTAATTCAAATTGCTGGGGATCATTACTATTACTTCGATTTATCCTGGTTTAGAATTAAGAGGGTTACCTAGCAGTGTATATGTCTGACCGGGACCAGGCGACAATTTCGAATTAAGCGATATTTCGAATTAGATGGGTTCGAATTAGCGGGTTTTTTTTAAGAGTAATATTTGCCTAACATTAATTTATCTGCTAAAACTAAAATGCATATACAGAAGTAGTTTTCTTTTCTTTGTTTTGGTTTTTTACCTGGATTTCTGTTCCTGGCAGATTTATAATTTCAATGTCATCATCACTGGACTGTCTCTTTGAGAATCTCTTCCCTGAGATGACAGTGACATGTCACACACTAGTCCCAGCACTGAGAGAGAATCCTGGCACAATTGCAGCATGGCTGTGGTGAAGCTTATCTTCCTTGCTTAGAGAATCCTGTCCTGTAGAGTGGCACCATTGCAGTGTGGGTTAGAAAGCTAGCACCATTACTGAGGGAATCCTGTCTGGTATGGTGGCACAATGGCAGCATGATTCCTGTTAGACCAGTGCCTTTACTGAGAGAATCCTGTCTATGGTGGCACACATTACAGCATGGCTTAGAAAGCTAATGCCAATACTCAGACCTACCTCTTATTCTGAGCGAATCCTGTCTTGCAAGGTGGCACAGTGGCAGCATGGCTGTTGCTAGACTCGTGTCATTACTGAAAGAATCCTGTCTTGTGGCACAATATTGTAGTGTGGCTGTTACTAAGTTTCACTTTCATGTTGCGTGAAATGATGCAATATCAGCTTGACTATGTCTTGGAAAGTTAGTCTTCATGCTGAGAGAGACCTGTCTCATAAAGTGATGCAATATCAGCTTGACTATGTCTTAGAAAGTTAGTCATCGTGCTGAGACAATCCTGTTTTGTAAAGTGGCAGAATGGCAGCACGACTATGGCTTAGTAAAGCGTGGCTGTGGCTAAGATGTGGCTAATCCGACTCAGGTGAGCTGCCGTGTGTCACAAACCCAGGTTGTAGACTAATCAGCTGTTTGTGAGGACAGGGTGCAGGGTTAGCACACAGAACTGGTCCACACAACGCTGTGTTGTGTTCAGCGGCTTTATTGTTCCGGGTGTTGACATGGTCAAGAACGTCTCATTTGGGATGGGATTCACGCTCGTGTGCTAAATACAACTCACGATTACGAAGCATTGCCTAAAGTCTTCATATGGACATGCTACATTTCTAGGAAATTCATATTGAAACTTGCTATGTGGGAATATACACTTTTCTGTTTTAATTTGAGAATTTCATTAATGAACAGTTTCCTAAGTTAAAAATCAAGTCCACGAAAAGGTCACGCAGTAGGTTTTCTAGACAGGTTTTAATTGAAAGTTGCCCTTTTCCTAACTTGAAATATGCTGTTAACCTTATTTCAGGCTGTAAGCAGATACAAATTAGAATACTTACTTCCTAAGTTCAGGGTCGCAGAAGTTACATTTCTGACGCGATATTGGTAGGATGCAATGTCTGTAGAGTGGCACTACAGTTATCATCCTTGG
>JAUTBQ010097198.1:0-16094 GCA_032361185.1 Lepetodrilus ovalis | reverse complement strand
GGTCCACATCTGACCCAGCCTTATATCCGAATCCGCTCTGTATCGAACAGCCTTATATCGAGGGGGCACTGTAGTAGTAGTAGTAGTAATAGTAACAAAATATCTATTAACTAGATGATAGTTACCACAACAGTTGCATCAGAAGACAAGGGAACAGTGATGCTCCTGGGGACTATGACACATGGGTAGGTAAAGTAAAAGCATGATGATATACATGATATATGGGAGCATCTCCTAATCTCCAACTAGGAAAGTCAGCTTATCAGTTCTCATCTTCAGCCTTTGTAGTAGTATACAAAGTTATCAGACAGAAGATCACTGGTTGCCTTTATGGAGAGAGGAGACTATGTGCGACTAATAGCAAAGACACATGTTGCCCATCAGTGATTCCTGATCGTCTTTTCTGATTTCTGGATGCATCCTTTTATGTTAAGAAGCCTGCTTCTATTGCTTCTGTAGACATCCTGTACCAGTTGTTATCATGGTCTGTATCTGGGTTAGTCAGTACACAGCAAGGGCTTTGTATGATGTAGGTACAGAGTATGCCAGCAGGTCTTGTGTCAATGGTTTACTGTTCATCAGAAGCTCCAACCAGTCTAGGATTTCTCAAAGTAAAACTAGTACCTTATACAACAAGGACAAGGTATATGATAGTGTTTTGTTCACATTTATTCATGACTTTTATACAATAGGGTGCTCCATGACTACTGTAACTTTGCTACTTCAAGTATTCCATCACAAATGTACATCAAGCAGAAATTCTGCAGATGTAGATGTCTTCTCAGACCATGAAGAGCTTCTCAAGAAGCAACTCACACTGAATTTAAACCATGACTGAATTATGATTTCAAAGACTGATGATGTGTATTGGTTGTGTTGTAACACGTGGCAGTGTTTATGGAGTTTACTCTGGTACACTTGCTGACATCACCTTGGGGAGATTGGGGGACATGGGGGAAGAAGGGGTTGGGGGGCACTTAGGGGATGTGTTCACTACAGGGGCACAATGTATTCCATTGATGTACCAGACCAGACTTACTTTTTACTACCAACGCATCTTCCTTTACAATTGTGTTTTTTGTTAGGACACACTTCACCATGACCTCAAATGACCTCATATGTCCTCCTTGCTTTAGTTTACAGCTGTCCTCTGAATTTATCTATTTTCCTTGTGTCACAACATATGACAGTTTGCATTTCCATTCAATGGGTCATATAGAAATGAATTCTAAGTGTAAATGCGTATTGCCAAAGTGGTTTTGTTCAGGAAAGTTCTTACAATTTTCAAATAGGATGTACTTATGGATTTAGCCAAACTTTGTAAATGTATTTGACACATTATATATAGAGGTCATTATATATTCAGACAACATGTTATGAAGTATAAAAATAATACCAGCTGACACCAAAAATATTTGAATTACTGAATCAATAGAGTTTTATTGCTTCCCTGGTGATGTTTATGCTGCTATACTTGGACAGCAATATTCTTGACCAGCGTACATGTACATACATAGCACAAACCTACTGAAGCATGTCTTGTAGTAATTGAACATGGTTCAAGCTTTCACTTTTATGCATTAAAGCCTATGTGCACGTCTATTTTGTGATTGTATTGAAGACTCCATGTTGTTTTGATAGCATCTATTTGCAAAAATGACTACACCTGTCTGTCAGTTTCGCTCCAGTGCTATCGGTTCTAGGGTAGTGATTCAGTATAGACAGTAGACAGTATACTATCAGTGAATGAACGCCACATACACGCGCTGACTGGACTAACGAGTGGCGTACTCCACTCATAGGCTGGCCAAGAGACACCTCAACAGGTGAACACTGGCGAGAAGTATATCTACAGGTGAACACGGCCAGGAAACACCTGGGCTACCAGTGGATACAGCTCAGAAACACATGATAACACATGGAGAATACTATCAGATAACACAGCCAAGAAACAACTCTATATGAAGTAGCTGAACACAGGAATGAAACACCTCCATAGATGAATACAGTCAGGAAACACTTCTACAAGTGAACACAACCAGGAAACACCTCTAAATGTGAACACACAATCGTGGATTTGTTGAAATGGATATTATCATTTGTGGAGCATCAATGTGACAATTTTTCTGTGATTTGAGAAGAGAACAGTGATATGTCAGACCTTTCCCGAGATTGTCAAACTGTCAATGACTACTGATTGTCATCAGCATCTTTCTCGCTGCCTGTACGTTTGTACAAACGTTTCTTACCTTCGTGGATTTTGACTGCTTGTACCTGAATCCAAAAGGTTGGTATTTATTGAAATGTGTTGGTACTTGTCTATTTCATTTAAATTTTATTTAAAAGTTAATGCATTTATGCATCATTTATGAAATATATGATTATGGTTCAGCATGACAAAGGTTCAACTTTTACATCTATATTTACTAAAATTATTTATTGGAATGTGTTGCTGACATATTCTTAGATAGAAATACTGACAGGATATCGTCTCACAAGGGTACCTAATTCTCATGCATAATAACTTAAACAATATACTGTACCGGTATGCTTTAGTCCAAATAGAAAATGTTGTTAAACATATTAAATACATATTGGAAACACTAACAAATTAATTCACATCTACCATAACAAAATTCAAACAAAATAAGCAACATAATCAGGTTTGTTTTGGATTCCTAGTTTGCCTTAATTCAATTACATCTGATATAACTGTTAAACTACCAAAAGAAGAGTTCAATAATACAATTATCTGGGTATATTAATAACAAAACTAGTTTCACTGACATGAATACTGAAACAACTTCCATGAGTCTCGTAACAATCTCGCCATGTACGATACTCGGCTGATACTTGCAGGAGAGTATAATCTTGGCAGTGAGGTGAGATGTATACTCTTAACACATTGGTGACAAGAGCTAACACATTAGTTCATCAGGGCCAGGGTGCTCTATGTGTTTCCCTCTGACAACAAGACCTGGGTTCAGAATGGACAATGAACCTGGACAACCTGAAGCACCTTCTTGTTTGCAAGCCTTCCACCAAGTGTGTTTACCTGCATGTAACTGTAAGTCTGTCAGGACAACACCAAGATATTGGCTGTAATTGGCTGGACTTCCACCAAGTGTGTTTACCTGCATGTAACTGTAAGTCTGTCCGGACAACACCCAGGTATTGGCTGTAATTGGCTGTAATTGGCTGGAGACAAGCATTGTTGACCCTACTTATGTACGTACCATGCCACAGTTATCTCAACACTGGCTTAATCTCTCATGGATTGAGATCTCCACATGTAGAGTCACTTCTACCCATGGAAGGTAGAACCTGCCGATACATGATATCATGATCAGTACATTAAGACCTTAGGGTATTACTTTGATATAAGTAGTAGTATTTTGCAATTGTAACATTTAAATCAATATAAGGATACCTATTCTCATATATTATAATGATGTGGCAAACTTCCCCAGCCTGCAGATCGGGTCGATACAATGTCGAAAATACGTTGGTTTTACATCACAACGTAAAACCAATGTATTTTCGACATCGTATCGACATTGATTGCCACGATGTGCCACCTTGGTTTTCTCTTTCTTTTAAGTAATAGTTTGGTATCAATCAGTAGCCATCAACCTTTTTAATAACATTACCTGCAGTAAATATATAAAACTGTATCATCCTTTATAGATGCATATGTTTAGATATGGCTTTTTCTGTAGTGCTGATTGCCCATTTAAAAAGGAAGCTGGCAAGTAGTCTAACAGTATATTAAACTTTGCATAACTGCTTCAAAAGAGATGGCCATAAACAAACAGAATAAAGTTTGTGGAGTGTAAGACTACGTAACAATTCAATTACAAAGTCCCGGATCAGAATCCCGTCCTTTTATGTCCCGACAAGGGAGAAAGGGGAGGACCGACAACTTTGCTGGTAGGACGGGTTCGCGTGACACTCGGGTGTCGGGTGTGTGTGGACTCTACCAGCAACCCGCTCAGACTGTCCTGTGAATGGATACACCTGAAGATGGCTGGATGGTGATTACCTTCAGCTTTGTAAGCCATCGTATCTCCGTCGTAAATACGGGTGCCGTTTGTCACTGTGATCTTGTCGCCGCCTGATGATGACAGGGTTGGTGATTCGAATGGACATGTATCTGCTGAACAACAGATATTAGAGTCTATGTTGTGAAGAACTAGATATTGAGACCACAGTGGAAGCATTGCTTAAGTTAGTGAGAGTCTGTGTGTGGCTTGGCAGTTCACTAACACTAGGTATGTATCAGTATGGTTAGGCTCTATGGATTACAATAGTCACACATATTTCTTATGCAGATGACATTCAAATGAACTTTTTATAATAAAAAAATAAATGTTGCCAAAATTTGTAACTTATTAAAACTCCAGAATTGAGTTAGCCTTTTGTGTTAATAATTAGATCTACAATCATTTGTTAATGTCAAGATTATTGAAAATAACTTTGGTAGGAAAACATATTTTTCTGAATTCATTGATAAACTTCAAATTATCAGGGTTATTGTAAAATATTCAAAATTAATTAGGAAGTGTTAAGAAAACACACCTTGTGGATTGACAAAATTGAACTCTGATTGTAAAGCTATTTCATAGGGAGAGACAATAATACAAAAAATTGAAATTGACAAGATGAAATGCATGACATGGAGATATTGTTTGAATGGTGGGGCGACAACAATGCAGGGTGAAGTGACAACTTAAACTTGATAGATGTCAGTTGAGGTGTCAGTACTTGACAGATTCAGTTGTTACACAAAGTAGAGACCGTCTTCTTCACCGGTCTTGTCTTTCTAGTGACACTCACTACAAAGTGTGACAATTAATGACAAACAGACCGGATATTTATTGGTGTGGCTTTTTCACTATCTCATTTGTATGGACAACATCTGAATATTCATTTATGCAATGGAAACTGAGACATACTATAAGTTACCAGCATGATTTCCGGGGTGCACTGGGTTTTACAAGCTCTAATGTCTTGTATGCCCAGAGACTGAAGGTTGAGGGGTGTATGAGAAATTTCAGCTTGTAAAAACCTGTATGCTCCGGAAATCATGCTGGTAATGAATTTATCTAAGATGGTAATAGCTCTACACTTTTAACACAGCAAATTTGATAATATTCATACCAAAATGTTGGGTTTTTTTTAACATGAAAGTCGAGCGCATTTGCAAAGAAACTTTTACTACGGTAGGAGCCAAACCCCATGTGTATCACTTTTTGTGGGAACCTTCTCAACTAATCAAATCGCTAGAATCGTCGCATTTTTTGGATGAAGGATAACATAAAGCATTGTCAGAGAGGTACAGTGATACATTTATCATAAAAATATTAAGAAACTAACTCAAAGTAATTTTCTATCAAATTGGAATTGTATTTATAAATATAGAAAACATATAACCCATCTCTGCAAGGATTGGTCAAGTTTCAACAATGAACCGGTAGAGCTGATTCAGTATTTTGATAAAGCAATGTCCGTCTTCTTCAAGTTCAATGTATCAATGATCGTATTGGTCCGACTGGTCATATCCCTGCCTAGTCAGGTGTTAAAAGCTACTGTTTTATGGCCCTAATAGATCATTTGAAATTCCATCAGTCTGGGTGAAGTGATATATGGACTGTCAGTAGATTTTATCTGTCGTCATCACCACAACCAGTGTCTATGGCATGTGGATTATTATACACTTAGCCATCACAGTGCTAAAATGTGACATTGAATAGTGAGTATCAATTTCTATAAGCTTAGTCAATCTACTAGTATTCAATTGTTCAATGTCAAAGTATCGACATGTATGTTATCAGAAATCATATTTACAATTGGTAAAACATATAAAGAGTGAATAATTGCCTTAAAATTAATATTGTTTCAAGTGTCATACTGTCATCGTATAACATCTTAAAAGTGAAAAATAAATAAATTAAATATGTTTTAAGAAAACAATAAGAAACCCAATTTAAATCAATCCTCAATTAAACCTTAAGGATATGATCATTTCACAAATCTGCTATTGATGTTAGTGTCTCTGTAATTGACTTTTAATGAGTGCAATTGATGATATCAAACTGCAATTAGTTGGGTAATTATGTCACATCAATAATCGAGCTCATGCTCAAAACAGCCTCTTGAAATTGACGCAAGTGTGGTCGTCACTTTCATGAAGCGTCAATTGCCTTCTGGAATGTACAAGCCCTTGTGAAGCTGTTAACACATATGTATCACTTGTAGATATACAGACAGTGACATCATTTAGAGTAACCATGGCCTCAATACACTCGCCTCCATTCTCTATCAGGATACTGAAGCTTGAAATTAACATGCACTATGAGATTATCAGCAGTGATTAATAACATAGTGCTATCTTTAAGTTTATCAGGGAAATTATGATTAAAAACTTTTAGCATTAATTTCTCAACAGTAATTTGAGTAAATTAACTATTGTCAATCATTTACTAAAATAGGATAACTAAAAGAAATTATTATAAGTACAGTGTCCCCTTGATATAATGCTGTTGGGGTCCATGACATACCACCCGCGTTATAGTACCCGCCTTATATGATATTACAGGGAAATAACGAAAAATAAAAATGGGATCCACGTCTGACCCCGCCTTGTATCGGACCATGTTATATCGAGGGGACACTGTACTTCACTGACTAAACACAATACATTTCTGTTTTGATATCAGGGGCACATTGTTCAGAACATTGTAGCCTACAATTTTATTGTTACAATAGTTTTCGCTAACCATGTTCTCAAGTAGTTTTAACATGAGCTTAAGATGCATACAATATTCCTTAAATTAGCAATAATTTTATTAGATTTTTATTTACATCAGATATCAAACAGTTGAACCTTTGTCATGCTTTTACAGTTACAAGAGTACTCGGTGTGTAAATGTTTACAATCATATCAACAGATGTATGTGTACAATCCTGTTTTATCTTCACATAGTTGTGGGCCTCATCATTCACCAGGAAGACACAAAGTACTACATTGTTCTTGTGGGTATTTGAGGTCCATTGAGGTCTGTGGGTATCTGAGGTCCATGATCACTGCTATCTGAGGTCCAGACTTGACTGTTTGTCCATTGAACTGGATCATTCCATATAAGTTCATCAGACCTTGGAGCGAACACAAACAACTCCTGAGAGGAGAGTTGTCAACTTGGCTGGATCGCGTTACTTACATGACAAGAATGACCATTGTTGGTGAATATATAGATAAACTTGATGGCCAGACGATCACGTTTCCTGCCAGTATTTGTTCAAGATTGAATTTTTGCCATGAAAATATTGGATGACAAATCTACTCGACTTGCAATGGCGTACTTCTGTGTTATCAGCCAGGTGTTTTGTACACGTTATTCCACGGCGAAATTGTGTACATACATTAATGTTATGATTGAAGAGGATTAACTGTATCCAGTTTTGTAGGATTTGCATTCCTGTGTTACAGCTAGGATAATGTGTCTGAGGTCATGAACAGTCCACATTGATCACTGTACTACACTTTCAATTTTTGTTCTTACTAAAATATTTTTAGAGAGAAACCTATAAGAAAGCGATTTGGAGAACAACTGCACATATTTGAGTGAAATATTTCAAGGAAAGGATTTCCCTGTATGCATGGATCTTCTTTGATGATGCATCAATGGAGCCTGACTATTTACTAATGGATGCAGTCAGTAGTATTGTCTGTAATTGTACCTTCACCGTCATCGAGGCATACCAAGAATAACTCTATAACATACCTGGATGTGTAATTGAACATCCTACTTCTGGAATAGTATCTATTTAATGATACACCCTTATCCTGACTTGGATACACCTTTATCCGGACTTGGATACACCTTTATCCTGACTTGGATACACCTTTATTCTGACGGATACACCTTTATCCGGACTTGGATACACCTTTATCCTGACTTGGATACACCTTTATTCTGACTTGGATACACCTTTATCCTGACTTGGATACACCTTTATTCTGACTTGGATACACCTTGACTTGGATACACCTTTATCCTGACTTGGATAGATCTTGATTACTACTTGTATCTTTGGATTGTAAAATTGATATGTATATACAAGTGACACATGACAAGTTCATTCATTCTGGATTGCCTTGTTTGATGAGGTATATTTATATAAGCAACTTTCTTTCCTGATGGCTGAACACTATGTAATGCTGACCTAAAAACCCACTGGCCTGGCGATAGGTTTATTATACATTGAATTGAGTTCTTCAAAGGTTTTCGAAGTGAAGATATTTTATTTTTCTGAACTTTTCAAGTGGAGTTGAAGGAGTGTTATGATACAAGGAATTACTATAGACCTGTTAGGCCGTCCTGGTATGTTGGTATCTGATAGCCTGTGATTGGGTAGAAGCTTATCAAAGTGAACAGCCTGAGTGGAATATTACGAGGCATTGTGAGTCGTCATTAATCCTATTATTAACCCCTTGAGAAGCGAATATTGCCGTCAATGTGTTAAGAAGTTAAATATCTGGAATTTATCATGTAAGAGTAGGTTAGTACTAGCTACACCTGGTTCAACTTCAAATGACTCCTACTGAATTTGACTGACATTTGCGATTCATTGAATATTGGATTACTTCTTCTGTGACTGACAGGTGCATCTTTTGGTTTGTGGAATTTGCGTAAATTGCATAACGTATCATCATGATGAAGCTACGTAAAAGGAGGTTTCCGCGGTCGTTTACGAAAAAGAAGAAGAAAAGTGTGGATGATGGAGGTCCACAAAGTCCCACGACTCCGATCAGTCCAGACTTTAACCACATCTCACCAAGTGCTGACTCGGGCTTCTTCGACCAGCCGACGTTACGTGATGCAGAGACCTTGGACTCCGCGGCATCAGTGTCGCCTCTGTCACCATCGTCACCATTGTGCACCTCGCCTGCAAACACCCCGGGAACTGACGACAGTGATCAGGACATCACCAAAATGTTCGCGGACATCTTGAAGTCGGTGGAAGAGAATCACGTGACATCTAAACTGGAGATCGACCAGATGTCACTGGATACGATTTCGTCTCGATCTGTCTCACCCGATCCAGATTTGTTAAGTCTCGCAGAATTGTGCCCGGGAGTTTTTGGTGATTCTTTCAATGAGAAAATAAACACTGGTGGTGACAACAGTAATGTCCCGGTGACCATGGGGAAGGGAGATAACTCTCATGGTATATGTGGTTGTGACAAAGAGTGCATATCAACGGTAGAAGTCAAACATGTGCAAATCAAAGCGGGATTTGAAAGTGGAACCGAAACTTGTTTTGTTATTTCAACTTCCAAAATACAGGTAAGATTGCATCCTGGATGCCTTGTATGGCTATCTACTATCTACGCCACCTGATTAATTACTTTGGATGATTCAGGCGGGATTATTGCCTGAGGTCTTGATAGAAAGGTTTTCCCCATGTATATGTTTCTGCAGAAATTGTGTGAATTTTTGTTGTCATATATCAAACACCTTCAGCAGTGTACAACCACTATCATGCAATAAATATTTTGTACAGCATTTTATTAAACCCCAACAGAACCTAGTGTGTTAGAATCTATTTATGATTTGTTCCATGAACATAAATTAAAAATTATAAGAGCTACTGAAGAAAATTAATTGGAGAATATACCTGAAAGTGAATATTGTTGTTTTATTTTTATGTATTTAATAGCATTTCAGTACATTAGTTTGGTTTTCAATTTTATGGAAGATGTCTTTTTTTTCCTTTTATTTGGGCCATAACATATGTTTCATGTTCGTATTCCAGTAACTAACCTTCATGCAGTGTTATCCATGTTACACACATGATATTTATTACAAAATTAAATATCACTAATTCAACCAAATTTGATCTATTTAATATAACATTTCCTCTAAAACTTCCATAAGTAAAACAAATTACATCACTTAATTGAATTCTGATTTTGAAAACCTATTTCTGAAGAAACATGCACAAATAACATAGATCTCTCACCAGTCACCACTAGCGACAGTAAATACCACAAGTACAACTGAAATGTTTTATTGTATGATCATATCTGTAACATTCTATCTGTTAGTGACTTCCAGAGATGTCATTGAGATTAATCCCAACAAGAAGGTTAATATTGCAATTTAATGCATGTAGTATACAGTGACTTTAACAATATGATAAATTTGATTTTCAAAATATCATCGCATTAAAAAAATATACAGTAAGATTTTGTTGAAGATTACTTATTGCAAGTTAAATGCTTTAAGGCAGTAAAGGTTTCTGATAATATTTTGAGATGCATTAAGATATCTAGAATTCTTGCTCAGTGGATCTTGACGGCACTTCAAAGTGCTCACACCTGTGTTGATTTGATTACAAATTGTCTGCCGTAACATCGAGTACGAGAACACATGGGTTGCGAGGTGTGTGCGAGGTGTGTGATAACCTCCGACTGCTTGAAGTCACTTCTGTATCCACCTCTCCAGGGCATGGCCAATATTACTGTAAATCTCATAACATGTTTCACCAACCACTTCGCTCAGCTGTCTGATGTTTAATATTTGCTTTAGGGTTTTTCGTTCATAAGTAATATAGTTTTTGATATGGCTATATAATTGTTTGCGATATAGTTTCATTTGTTGCTTACGGGTATAGGTTTTCCCTTTTCATATTTTCCATCTGAAATTAGGTTCAAGGATTTGTGTAGGTTTTACAATTGTGTGACAGTTACTGGATTTACATTAGTAGGCTTATGGAGTTAATGTCCTCGTTGATAATAGAGGTTCAATGTTAGAAACAGTGTTGACCATTTCATGAACAAGTTGTCAGATAAGACCCATTTTGATCCATTGCAGATCTGAACTGTGCTGGTAGGTTGCTTCAGGTTTCAATCTCTCCAGAAATATTTGCTTTGCTCTTAAAATCAGTGCTATTCTTATTCAGTTAACTTTACTGTAAGTCAAGCATCATGAGACTGGAGGGATCCTTCGACACAAGTTTGCTTTCATATGCAAATATGCATGCGATATAAATGTACTTGAAGTTTTTCGTTTATTAAAATCTCATCTAGCATGTTCTACCTAACCCATTCACCCACTCCTGATATAATTGAGCCCCCGTCGTTTTTCCGATTAGCATTGGTGCACACTTGGTGAATAGGAAGAATAGCTTATGATGATCAGAAAAACAAACATGAGAATTTCTATACAACCAACTAGATGGTTCTGGTAATTCTATGTAAATTAGATATTCTGCTGGCATCCAACTGGCGTGTGTAGCCGACTGTACGTGCTATGCCTTGCTAAACTACTGCTGTATGATGCATCTATGATCTGTTTCCAGGTTTTAGATATCGTTAAAACTTCATTAAAATTACTGTATTTATAAATATTGCATTATCTTCATGAATGGAAATAAAATATATAAAAATATCCGAGGGAGATTTTATATAATTTGCCAATTAATACATTTTTATTAAAATTGACAACAGTATCTGTGGAATGGCTCATGTAGTCCTACACAATTATGAATATGATGAATATATGAAATCAGACATAAATTCAAATACTGCTGGTATGCTGGTTCCATTACAAATAAATAGGAACTAGTGATATTAACGCAGTGTTAGTGACCTCTGATATGTACCTATTTTCAAAGATATTGTTCAAAATTCTCAAAAGGAGATCTTACGAGGTAAGTGACCAACACTTGGAATAGAGTTTCTATGTTGTCTGTTGAACAAAAGACATCTAGATCATGCATGCAAGTCTGTTACTTTGTATTAAACAAAATTTGGTTTTCGAATATTTGAAGGATAAATATGAATGGTTTTATTTGCATGGCCATATTGAAACTGCAAATTTTACTTCAATTTACATGTAATAGAACCTATACTTTTGAAATGTGTGTGCTTAGTTTGACTAATAGTTTATGCCTGACCATAGATCATATTGTGCACTATCCCTGTTTTCATTAAACATTCATAGGCAGTGATTTAGATTTCTCAATGTACATCTATTCACTGTAGACTATTGAATACAGTATTGTAATAAGTAAATATACTTTTCTTTGAAATATCAGGGACAATAGCAAAGACATTATCTGTGTTAACCATTATTATTGATAGACTCAATATTCACTGTTAGTGTTATTCAAATATTGAGATCTAGTCAATGAAGATAAGCTGTTCTAATGTCCTCCTACGTATGTTTCGTTCTAATAATCATGCTTGAATGAAGCTCGTGCTCCTGCTCTGGCCTATAAAAGCAGCATGGATGTTTTGTTGATGTATGACTCGAGGATAAAGGGTCAATTATTATTGTTTGCTGGCCATCTACGCCCAGTTGGGTCTAACCAGGTATTTCCTACTGACACCATGGGTTGCCCAGAAATCCCAGTAATAGATCATTGGTTTATGCCACATCTGTCGATCGACACAAGGTACGCCACTATCTATGAGATATTCATGCTAATGTCAGTGTTTCTTTTCATTTATGATCCATTAATAAAGTGTAAAATTTAGGGCAGGGCACTGAAGATTACCGTAGATATTTATGATAAGATATGTACTGATATTAATCATCATAACTATTTTTATACTGTAATTGATACAACTGGTTTTGCTTTTCATCCGAATATTTTTGATGCAAAAGATAAATATATACAAAGTATGTTTAAGGTGTTGAGAATAACACTTTTGTTATTTTTCTTTTTAGTTTTAAATTCTTTGTGACTGTGATGTAGCATAGGAGTATCATACATACCGGTACTGGCATACAGGCAACTATGGTTCACCTCAACAGGAAGAACAATGTTTCGTTCTACATGTCTAATTATGTTATCAGCAAGCAACGTGTTCTAGAAGAGTAGACTCATTAACCAAGAGTGCCAATAAAGTGTATCACCTTAGCATTTATTGTTTAATGATTTTATACTTATGTATTTTTCTGTATAAAAAATAACATCCAAATCAATTAATATTCAATTTCTATTGAATACAGTATCTCCAGTATACTTACCGGGCCATTGTAATACCTGGCCCTGAGATTACGAAACTTTCCGAGTACGATTTCATGCTCAACTCAAAGTTGTGTTCACAAATCCTCGTATAAAATCTGAGATTGAGCATGAATTGGTACTCAGAAGGTTTCGTAATCTCGGGGCCTGGTAACGTATGCCTGGTTGACGTACCTGGTTATTCCTGGCCACGTCTGATTCCTGGCCATACCTGTAGAAGGCAGACACAGTGAATAACAATAACTTCATGACCTCTCCTAATCTACTGGAGGGAATAAAGAGTGTTGCATTCAAATAATTACATCAGTCTTGTTCAGAAGAATATTTGTCAAATTTCCTGGGCTCTGGCCTGACCCTCAGTAGGTCAATAGTCCAGTTGTATTTGACCTTGCAGATTCAGTACTGACAACTCACCCAATGTCATTGGCGACCATGTGTATTGTTGAGAAGTTTATTACCTAATACAAAATTTCTATGGGAATGTTTTTTGCTGGTCTACAAGCTGGATCGGAATTTATGTCAAATACATTTTACTATTTGTCCTTACAATATACAATGTTCTGCAAGATGTCATTCTAATCTCAATCTCTTGTACTGTTCATGAAATATGATAAAAAAAACTCATATTTAGTCACTTTATATCCAGCATTTCACAAAGTGTCACAGGTCTTTCTATAGGTACATTCAGTGTCAGCAAACATAATCATGGTTTCAAGTTTGCCGAGTTGCAGCGTTTTGAAAATGTTTCATGAAATGTCAATATGAAGTGTGGTTTCTCTGTGCCATGAACTGGGTCATTTTGTGCATGAATACAAGGAGTATTACAGAGATTAAGCCTTTCTATCAACCTTTCAACCCTCTGACAACACATGTGATACGGGGCTCAAGTTACTGGTCTACATCTCACTGTTATTCAATAGCTTTGAATACCTAAGTTATCAATATTTACTCATGAGCACACGCTCACTTACAGTATTCAATGAATTAAATGATAGTGTTTTCATAAAGAATGAAATAGAAAACTGAATTTTAAAAAATAAATACTTATCTTAGAAATATTTATTAGAATGCAGTATGGTAGCTTTACATGCATTCAATCACGCATTTCAATGAATGCATAGGTCTATGTATAAAAGTAATAAATGCAAACTACTAGTACATTCATTTGTGATACTTATCATCAATTATACATGTATATTGCCAAAATCGCTTTGATCCACATTGGAAGGAATTTGATATAACGATTATACATTCCAAAGACCAGATAGTTCGAGCTATGTTCTTTTATTCATATAAAATATGAATTTGTTTATAACTATCAAGTACTGGGGAATAAGTGCATCAGTAATTAACAACTTTTTGGTGGACAAATCGTTATTTATAGGTCAACCATCTGTGATTGTATGCTTATAATATATTCTTAAATACTAGTAGGCGATATTTGCCTGAAAATATATAATGCTTATATACTTTCTTAAATGTTTAAAGCTATTGATATTTCTGTTTTCAAATTTCTATTTTGAGGTACAGAACCTGTAGTAATATGTTATTACCATTTACTTTTTAAAGAAAAATGGCCGTCCTATGTTCACTTGGTATGTTTCTCTGTTTGCTTAACCATCTCCCTGCTGGATTGCTTACAATACGCAAGATCTTAAACACAAATCCATTTTATGATTGAAAATACATTAAAGTCTCAGTTTTAAACCTATGAGATTTATGATGCAGTAGCTTGACTGGTTGCTATGGTGTTATGATTTGACTGATAAAATATTTCATAAAATCAACATAAATGTGCAATAAACATTCCCACTTTAACGTCCATGCAGTGGCTTTTTTTGGCTGTAAATTTCTTTTATTGTCGTTTGATAACTTCTTACCAGATTAAAAAGGGACTGTTACCTAAAATGCCATAACCTATTGAAATTGAACAAGGTGGCCCAGCAATAAACTTAAATACTCTTAAAAGTGAAATGTCAACAATTGATGAAATTCAGGTAATCAAGTATACACTATATATGCTAAATAGCATGTATGCAAACCTTTAATTTATGCAATTAGTTATCAACATGTCTATCTTTAATCATTGTCAGTCTTGGATTGTGAGGATAACAAGTTATGCTATTGAAACAGATAGGGAATTCCATGTTTCTACTTTTATAGCATTTGTTCTTTGAGCCTTGGCTTATCCTCATCAAACTGAACCAATTCTGCCAAATATGGACTGAAAATCAGTTTATGTTAATGATTGTCTGTATTATCTGAGCCTCTGACCTATATTACAAAATGTTTAATTACCATTACAACTGATGATTGTTCCATGTATGGTTGTGTTATTCTACTGATTCCATGAAATATAAAATGCATCCTCAACTTTCTGGGGAAAGTGTTCTTGTGGGTATTTGGTCACATCAGCGTTTGTTTCATGTACTTGTAGTTTGGGGATTCTTCTGAATTCCTGTTGTGATACATAATAGTTTATTGTATGTCTTCTTCTTCCCCTTCAGGTCTGTCATCATCCACAATGTATGGAAACAAACCGAGAAAGGCCATTGTTGTTATGTCATCAATGTGACCTTGACATTCACAAAAAGTCAGAGTTCACGGGTCATCTTGTTCTTGATGCACCAAAAAGACGTGAGTAAATGGAAGTTTTGGAATATCTGTAAGATATGTTATGCTTTCAATTTATCTAACTTTCATTACATCCAGTTTCAAGACTTTATGAGAAACATGGTATTGAGAAAATCATGTCATTAATATTTGGCAAACCTTTTTTTATTAATGTTCTTGGTTATGATTCTTGAAACCATTTTTATACTACTACTACTACTACTACTAATACTAATACTACTACTACTACTACTACTACTACTACTACTACTACTACTACTACTACTACTACTGGGGTGGGATGTAGCACAGTGGTAGAAAGTTGGACTTCGGAGCGAAAGGTACTGAGGTCAAATCCCGGCTTCAATGTTCGCAGAAATTACATTTCTGATGCGATATTGATAGGATGCACTGTATGTAGAATGGCACTACAGTTATCA
>JAUTBQ010097087.1:0-16102 GCA_032361185.1 Lepetodrilus ovalis | reverse complement strand
CCCACCCACACACACACACACACACACACACACACGCACACACACACACACACACACACAGACAGACAGACAAATAACGAGAGATTTTTGTTCTTGTTGTATAACGTTTTCGCCGAATAGACTCTTCATGGATGGACTGTTTAATCAATATATATATATATATATATATAATACTAAATGTATACTATAATATATACTAAATATATAGATATATATATAAATGTTGGAAGTAGTTACTCTAATGAGTGATGAGGATTACAGCGTAAGCGCTAGCCAGTACATGTACTCACTCCTTATTGTTTTCCTTTACACAGGTTATATATGGTAAGTTGAAAAGTTGAATTGCTTGAATTACACGTACACTGGTTCATTAATGAGAGAATAATGTAACGCTTTGAGCAAACTTTCAATAAAGGGAGTGTAGTACAATATAAGTTCGCACATTATTACTACATGTTTAAACAAATTAACATTATTAGATATTTGCAGGACCAATAGGTGTTAATAGAAAATTAATAACATGTACTATAAATCGTAGTAGGTATGACAAATAACGATATGACTATTGCCTTAATTAAAATACACGTAATTTTCATATTTATCACGATAAACACTCCTTTATAATTTGCTATTAGGTGTCTTTCGTAAATAAATTAAGTGTTTTACCATATAGCGAATCATACTATCGGTGAATAGTAATCTGGTATTTGCAATGGTGTCTAAAATGGTAAGAATTGTTATATTTAAAAATAATACATTTCTCATTATCTCATTAAACACAACAGTCTATTTTCAAACAACTATATATTTCAGACCACCGGGTACTAAATGTAATTGCAGCTGGAATGGTATTATAAAGTGACAGGGGTTATCGTTATTAGTAATAGTATATGTATCTATCTGAAATTGCATTAAAGCAAATAGCAAAAAGACAATTTCTGCAAAATAACACTTGCATATTTGATATTACAGTTTCATAAATACATATATCTTTACATGATTCTATTGCTAGTAAGCCAAGACCTGCGATTGGCTGCCCCTGGTAGTATGGTCGCTACAGGTATCGATTCTCTGCTATTGTTCTGATGGTCTGATGGTCTGGTGGTCTGCTGCTTCGCTTGTTTTGCTGTTCTGCTGGTGTGGAATGATGTCACTACACATGAGACAGGTGGAGACAGACATACAACCAGAACATACTCTCCGACGGTTCCTGTTATAGTACACTGTTGTCATCAAACTTCGTGCCCAGCATGCCGTGTTGGACAAACCATTATATTTTGGTTTACAATTCATGCGCGAAAATTATTAATATTTGGATAAATACATATTTTATCCGTGATGTTTTTCTGTGTTGATATACATCGACGCGCCTCATTTATCGGGACTATTTGTGTTTGTTATGTAGATATTGGAATTGAAAGAAAATAATGACATTATCAATCAATATATTCGCTCTTGAACATATGTCTCTTGTAAAAATAAATCAAACAATGTTGGAATTGTTCGCCATCACCATACATTCTGTCTCTGCAATATGTTACTGTGCGAAAACGATTTTATGAATACTCATTTATATAATATGTATGTCATAAGTCACAGACCTATGCGTCATCTAGGTTCTATGATGGTATTTAACTGTACATAGTAATCACAATTAATGCCAAAAATATATGGTATTATTTTTATGAATATTAATTCCATGACCTTCTCTTAGAATCTGTCAAATTGACATTTAAAATTTATGAAGCTATGAATTGTGTCATTAAGTTTCAATACTGACATTTATCGAAAGATTTAATTATTATTTTAATTTTAAAACAGAAATATTTTAACCATATCGAAGGGAAATAACGTACATAGGATTCGACATTGTTAAAAAACAAACAATCATAGGTTCAACATGAAACATGAAAAGTAAAGGATAGTTCTGATTGCTTATTTTCTTTTCTTAATAGGCGAGTTTATTGCGACAACGGGCAATGTTTGATGGATATTTGATGATGTTAACTCTCTCCATACTGGAGGCAACCAGAGATGCCTTAAAGAGCGATGCCTACGCCTAAACCAGCAGGGTGATGGTTACACGGTTCGTCTAGGTTATTATTAATAATTACGTGATCAGTGGTCAAGTAAGTGCTCGCTCCACCAAGTGGCCAATGGCATTATCACTCCACCCAGTGGAAAAGTAAGTGGTCACTCCACCAAGTGTTCAGTGGTCGCACCACCATGCTAACGTACACCCATCTTACAGTGTATATTTTTTTCGAGTTTTCCATTGACGCTTAAGTCCGAGATGTGTAGTGATTGTGTCACGTTTTGACAAGTGGCGCAGCATCCGGATTGTATGTGACATGATCCAGGACCCCACCTCATGTGGTTCCCTGTGGTCAGCGAGCGTCCAGATGTCCAGCGACACCCGGACATTAGCGACGGCCTGCGTTACGGGTATAGGAAAGAGTTACGTTAAACGAGAGCAAATTTCACCTTGCTTGTACATTCAGGGTACACATGTTAAATACATTTACAGGTACATAAGAAATAACATAATGGTTTCTGTTATTATAATTATTAATGTGAAAACAACCCTTATTATTAGTGCAGATGTCACGTGCACATGCTACATATGTATAAAATACACGCGACACATGGCTTAGATGAATGGACGTATCATACGATCTCTAACCTAACTAGGACATTAAACACGGAACATTCGCAATGATAAAACCAACATTATTAAATACAATGTAATCTGATTGCAGGTACCTATGATATTAACCTGAAAAAAACCCAAACATTGATCACTGATGTCACGTACAAATATCATTCAATTACCCAGGTTGTAATTTGTACATGCTTATCAAGAATTCCCTTTGAGGAACGTTTAATACGTTTTGAGCGATGAACATGCTGGACTCTATTCATTAATATATAGGCCACAGACGTACGCATATTATGATCTTTTAAAAACTAAAATGCTATGAAATAGTAAGAAGATGTCTACAGCCAATAACTGTCATACCGTTATGAATCAAGTTAAATTTGCAATTTAGTATCACACGGCAATTTCTTCGAATCGTGAATATTTCTTTTACAGAAATGTTTTCTAAGATATATTATGTACCCAAAGCTAAGGAAGATCTCACATAATTACATTATTTAATCTCGACAGGTTACATGTACTAATGAATTTATCACATATGTATTCATGCCATTTCAAGTAGACTTTTTCAATTGCATTATTAAATATACAGGTATTTGCAGCAACAACTGAATGTTGAACTGCGAAGCTCAGTGAACAAGGAGAAAATTACAGTCATACAGAACTGTTATTACAGATGCCACGAACTTTCGGTCATTTTCTTTCTCGAGGTAAAATTCTGCTGTAAAATGCACTGTTCACAGAGGCACGTCCCTGAAGCGAGCACCATCTATCTGCCGAGCTGTCATTGGTCGACGCTGAGCTCTTTGGCGTGTTCAATGAGAGATCAGCGTGAGGGTTTCTATGGCGATATATTCTGATTGGCAGGCGTTGGCCCCACCCCTACAGCGTGTCAAGATGTTATGGTACACGAAAAGTTAGGCACATACTCCGAACCGGGCGACGTGAGTTCGAGTGTTGTGTATGTACCGGCTCGAAATGCGGACATTGACGTGAATATCCACCCTCGGATCATACTCCCTATTTAGGACGTACAGTGTGTACCCAGGAATCCACCCGTACAACTCACGACGTCCACCGTACAGAAGAGCGGATCCTGTCGTACAGGGATTCCTCGTGCGCTCCGTCATACCCCGTACACATTTTTCCTTCATCGGTGTGCGTTTAAGTTAAGAGGCTGGCCCTTTCAGTAGACCCCCGGGCCCTCATCCCGACCCTGAAGCTCGAGCCTCTTATTCGGCCCGTGGGGTGCGGTGGGGACTTGGAGAGGACGATGGTACAGTGCGCGGGATGCGACAGACCCATACTGGACCGATTCTTACTCAATGTGCTGGATCGCGCCTGGCACGCTAAATGTGTTCAGTGCTGCGAATGTAAAAGCAATTTGACAGAAAAATGTTTCTATAGAGAAGGAAAGCTCTATTGTCGAACAGATTTCTTCAGGTAAGCACAAGACTGAGAATCGTGGAAAATTATTCTCAAATTTGAAGTCAATTTTTAAATATAAATAAAATATTAAATAAATCACGTATGTTATAGGGTCTATTATTATCTTATAAATTAGAAGCATACCTATATAACAATATGACATGACATCATAATTGTCAGTCGCAGAGAATGCAGTGCTAGGCAGGGGCACGGATGTAACGCCTGGATCCCTGTATGTCAATATTTCCTAAAGTATTATTTTTTTTCTAGCCTAGTTTCAATATATCTGCAAGCGTCGGTTGAAGATTTACTACAGATTGTGATTTTCAATCGAATCATTAGATAGTTTAATTTCAAGGTTGAGTGCCGACCAGAGATGGCGATAGTTAACTACGTTAATTACTCACGAGAGATAGAGTGTTACAATACCAGCAGTTAATAATTCAGTGGGCCTACAGGGAGGATACTCGCCATCAATAACAGACTGAATTTATAAACAGAGAAACACGGATTGATTTCTTCAAAGATTTAACACGTACAGATATATTTATTCCAATTTACCAACGTTCAGGTAAGTAGAGAAGCAGTTCATCTGTCAGTGTCATTATCACGTCCGGAAAATAACACTCCACATATTTCCGCTATCTATTATGCTCTTGTTTGCTATAATTATTTCTTGTTATAATTACCGATATTGATAATTGA
Source organism: Lepetodrilus ovalis (assembly GCA_032361185.1). NCBI lineage: Eukaryota > Metazoa > Mollusca > Gastropoda > Lepetellida > Lepetodrilidae > Lepetodrilus > Lepetodrilus ovalis. The sequence goes on along the minus strand of JAUTBQ010097087.1, from coordinate 11,310 downwards.
TCACTCATCTTATATTGTGGTCGGAGGTAATTATTAACTTTCAACAATGACTGGATTGAATAGATCATCATAATCCATATCTATCTGCAAAACAATTCGGAATAATATACATGTTGTATATTTCCTCATTAACAAAATCGTATCAATTTTATTTCAAAGAATATTCTGCAATATATAGTATTATCGACTTAATGTATTAAACATATTCTCTGTTTTAAGTTTCCTGCTTCAGATGAATTGCTGACATGTATGTCGATAACACATTCGAATATGTTTAATCAATTATATAACACTATCATCGAACCAGTTCAATTCAGTTCAGTTTATTTTATTCTCATTAGTCACATGGTGTGACATAAACAACATACGTATATTAAATACAATACATACCAGTACATGTATACCGGTAAATTAATAATTCACAACATCTCGAATTTCGTATGCGAATGGGGATAATTATCTTCTTGAATATGATCGCAAATTAAAATAAAGTTAATTTTGTTTGTTTTCCTGATTGTTGGCCAGGCCGTGCTGATGTGTTTGTTTATGTATTCCCTCTAGACGATACGGGACGAAGTGCGCGGGATGCGAGCAAGGGATTTCACCTAACGATCTGGTGCGACGTGCAAGGAACAAAGTGTTTCACTTAAAGTGTTTCACGTGCATGGTATGCCGAAAACAACTCTCAACAGGAGAGGAACTATATATTCTGGATGAAAATAAATTCATCTGTAAAGAGGACTACATAACAAGTAAATTTTCAGGTAAGATATATGAATTACATTCCTGTATAAACTAAACACATCAAATATAAAATGTTTTACCGTTATTTAGGATATGGGGTATATTAGATACATTTCACCAGTGGGAATAAAAAACACAATACATTCCTCAAGGTTACAACATATTATATTAAGTTTATATGCGATAAACAAGACATATAATGCAATTAATGTACAATTGTAAAATACAGAGTGATTTCCAGATTTTCAGAAACTTTCACAGTAATAAGAGCTTTATCTGACATAATTTAACAGTTGTGAGTTTTTCGCGAGCAATTTAAATGCGACAATCTCGCTGCTTTTCTCCTGATCAGTACGGGCAATTGGCAACTGTTATCTGCGAGTGTTAATTGCCCCCGTGTTTAGAAGCCGAGACAACCGGCACGTGGCAGAACGATTAAATTCGATTAATAGGTCGTCAAACAGATAGGTGATTAAATTTGCTGAATCGTGTTTATCAACAGTGTCGACAGATAAAATGAACAGCACTGTCAGGGTAGTGGTGAATATTGTTCCGTAGAGAAGAAAATGTTGACGACGTTTGAGGTATTTTCACATATGGGTTGAAGGACACGGATCCCATATGAACACGTTTCTCAGCGCGATCGCTATCTTAAGTTATTTGTTAGGATTATCTACTCTGAAAACATCTCCATTCATTCCACTGTATGCTGTCTGTTCTCGTCCTCCTCTATTTATAAATGTTCAGCTTTTACCATCTGCGTTGAGAATTTCTCTACATTCCTATCATATACCAGCCAAAATATATTGCTGTTTTCTGAACTGATCAAGGCTTTCTTGCCCGAGGCAGAATTTATTTCACAAGGCGTGTATAGCAGCCTGGAAACCTATCTCAGCCAAGCGTGTCCATATTCTCCCATAGATACCCCGACGCAATGGCTTACATGCTTTCCATAGTCGCCGCAGAATCAGAATTATCATCTACACATCGACACACACGTATACCCATCATCTAACTGTAAGAATGATGCACGCAATGTGTGTCCTTGTTAATAATGGTAATGCTGTGTCACACCCTGTTCTCAACCAAATACTCCATCCAACATACCCCCACCCATATCTCAGTTAAGTAAGTCTAGACTACTAAAGAACCATATCAGCGGCTCTTTCCATATTAATATAATAGTGTACTAATCAATACAATTAATATTTAAACTACTTACTTTCACCTTCTGAGACTATTAGGATAGTGTAACAAATTGCATACTAATTAAAAACACGCGGATTTCTGTGCTAACATCATTCGCATTGATAGTGTTATCACCTGGACATCTTGTTACATATTTTATATGGGTAGTAAATGTACTCATATAGTACATTTATCACCCACTTACATGAACATGTTATGATTGCAATTATTAAACATTATCATATTACCTATTTCTCATTTACTTATTACTTTTATCTTATGATTACAATTATTCAACACGTCATGCAAATGTTATTATTACAACTATTAAACGCATACCATTCCTCACGACAAGAAACAACTGTTAAACACTTACATGCACATCTTATAAATACAATTATTAAATTTAGGACCATTCTCTATTTGTTTTAAAATAATACATGCACGTACTTTATGATAAAAGGTAAAATTGCAATTCAGATATTGTGTTATATTTTCGTGTACAAGAAATAGTTGTGTGATTACTATAAAGCATAATGATATGGGGATATTTCGCAATTCTTTCTACCATTGCCACGAATATCTGTAGATATGTCGATTTATTTTGGGTCCAGTGGTACAAATAAATTAACAGACGTGTTTGACAGTGAGACATCATGACAGATGCAGTGAGAAATACCAGTACAAAATATTCCCAGCGGTAAGAGTTACAAAATCTATACTTATGGAAACTTTCGTCATGACCAGCGCGCTTTCGTACGAATGATAAGTTCGGACAATTATATTTTGTTTCGAAATACCCCGCGCCTTGTGACGGTGGGTGATAGCATTGTTATTTGACAGACGTTGTGGGGAACAGTTTAGGGGATAGAATCGTATTCTACAAACGCAGGGCAACCCCCCTTTGAGTCTCTTCTTCCCCGGGTGACATGCACGATCGAAGTGAAGAGTCTTGTACAGAACCGCCCTTGTCCGGGAAGTGTTCGAGTGTCGGCGACAATAGCTATCTGCCAGGACTTCTCCTTGTTTCTGTGGTCAAGGGGCTCACCATCGATTGCCATCCGTCCAAGTCCGTCTAAATCCGGACATCCGGGGATATCGGACTGCCAATGTCGCATCCAGATCCGTGACGAAACCGTCGGACTGGTTCTAAAATGGGCCAAGCTTCCGAATATATTAAGACATTTGAAAGTACTATATCAGAAACCTTAGTATAGCTACTTAATAGTGATGTATAATGTAGAGTTCATTAATAAAACTAAAACGCATGTTTACAACAGGTGATACTAGTATATGTTAAATACCTTGCAATAGTGCAATAGAAGCCTATATTATTAATATTATTATAGCAGTTTTTCAGTTTGTAGCCTTGTAACATTTTTGTAATATTTATAAATACTGTGTGTGACATTTAAGTAGATAATTGCTGACAATACCTATATTAAAATGATTCTAATTTCTTGGCCATCGTCCATAGTATGTGAGCATTAAATACAGGGTAAACTAACCCCCGATATCAATGTCAAATGTCAGAACACTACAATATATTGATGAAGATCCAACATATTGAACGGAAAATGGATTATATCATTGATAAGGCTCGGCCTAAGATAATATCGTTTCGGTCTGGTGAATAAATACAAATTGAATTAAAACCAAGAGGTAAATGGGGCACGGGAAATATATATGTTGAGTACAGTCAAAATCTAATACATTAGCGATAAGAGTAAGTTTGGTCTAGCCGCACAATTATTAGAACACACATTTCAAGCGTAATCATAACATTGGTGTTTGTAAAATTACACCTTGCCGTCAATGTATTTAATAACATCAATATGACAATTAATCAGCAATTACTAGTGATACAATCTCTCCAGTGCTAGCTCAATAACCCATCACGGAAGTTGTTGCAATTATTTTTCGGTTATCTTCCGTTCTATCACTCGGACCTGACGCCCGGACAAGCACCCGTGTTTTCCTTTGTGTACGAAATACAAAATCGATCACAACAATTTAATTTTCATTTTGCAACAAATTAATTATGAAATATACACATGCAAATTAATTCATAGATGCGCTACATCTATGTATGAGCATTGTTTGCTTATCAGTTATCATGCTTGGATTATACTAATACCAAACACTTATCAGGCGAGTTCCCAAATAAAGTCCAAAGTGGTTTTAGAGTGAAGGTGGAATCTTGCTTTAGCTACCCGCGTGTGGTCCTTTTTACTCTCCTTTCACTCAATTTTCCGCTAAGCTCGACATCCAAACGCCTGGGCAATGATACAGATTGCCTTCTATAAAATCTATGCTCTCACCTGCTCACCACCATTTTATGCAAGTCGCTACGGTGCCCAAATTTGCCGCAGTAAGCGGGTGGTATAGCCAAACCCTTTAAACTTCTTCTGTATCACCGCCCCTGTAAACTACTACTATAGGAGCTTGCGGTTTTACTACTAGATGAAGGTATACTATATGGCAAGGTTATGACTATGCGACAAATTTTCCCAGTGTATGTACGATCAACTTCTGTGTATTTCTTTTTAAGCGCTGGAGTGCGACTAAATGTAAGGTTTACGACACATGTGTACTGGATATAGAACTACAATGGGAATCAGTCGTAGGGGTATCAGCATACATGTACCGACAGAGATGGGGCCCACTGTTACCATTAACAAATTGATACACATGAGCAGGTTCTAGGACAAGTTTATAACTATTTCTCTCTCTATAACGCTGAAACAAAAACAATAGCAATACGTCAGACAAACGTCAAACGTCGGAGGGGATCGAAGCGTGATTTTTTTAATATCTCCAGAATGCGCATGTAACATTTAATAACGACGTCACGGCTTGGTGAACGCAAACAAGCCTGTAAAGCAACGAAATAAATTTTATGTCATAGAATAAAACTTCCAGATATTAAAAGAAATATGCCCCGAAGTCGTCGAGATGTTCTTTGATCACGCGGGCGCATCTGGCGTGCTACCCAGGTAGTATATACTATACATATATGAGTTGTATATTACGCCTTGTCGACTGCTATGCTACACTAAAGCGCACACACTATCTACATGGATTATGAACAGCTCTCCATCATCATCATCGATGTATTTAGAAAAATCAATTGTATTCATGTACTCTTCATATCCAGGTCAATCAGCCGTGGAAGTCAGTATACTATTGTTTACATGCATGCTAGTATACTGTATATAGTTTATGTCTCGTTATGTGTGTTTGCGAGCTTATCTACATTTTGATATTTGTTCACGTGAGCATACACAATGATACAACGAAATCAGATATTTACGTCAACTATTATCACCATTCTATAAATTATTATTCTCAATATAGACGAAGATATTATACTATTAATTCAGTACCAATATCAACGTAACATTTGACATTGACACACAATCTTGTAAATCAGCGCAACTATCATATACATAAATAATTATACGCACCCACGCGCACAAGCGCACACAAATACAGAAAAACCTTCCTGAATTTCTACAATATTTCTCTCAAACGTTTCATCTGCGACCTGCCTGCTTGAAGCTATGTACACTGTACGAAACTCTGACTCGATGATGATGAATAGAGGAGAGAAATTACTCTTTCACCATCTAAGTGACTGGGGAATATTTTACAAATATGCTATCCAAACAGTATTTTAATGACTCGCAGAGAGTGTTATTTCTATACACACCACAACGAATGGTTTGCCGTTTAGCGGTTCGAGAAGAGTTTACAACATTGATGAGTGAAGGGGGCCCATTTATTCTCATATTTACAGATTAGCACATTTATCTTTACGCACTGCAGTCAAATGTCCGACTCGTATACACATCGGATAGGTTGGGAGGCCAAGATAGTAATTTATTTATAAATATACATCGTAGTAAATTATTGACATAATTACATACGTCAAATTTGGCTACAATCCTGACAGGTATATCCATAGCAAATCATTTTGGAAAACACGGGCATTTATTCTAAAATAATGGTTTCTTTAGTAATTAGCATGCTTCAAATTAATATGTAAATTCAAGTAAAATCATTATGAGCGTATTGCGTCACTTGCTAAACATCAGGAAAAGTTACTATGTGTTTTGTACAAGGGTGAAGTAATTATTTAGGGGCTGAAACATGTGACTGACTAACATTACATTATAACGCATTTAAGAGATTATTGCGCATCCAAAATCATCTTGAAATATTCATGATCTCTTCACAACCATCGTGTGAAATCAAAATGGCGAGATACTTTGCATGTGGGAAATGCGAAATCTTCACGGATGATCAATCTTTATCTTGTTCGCAGCATTTCGTTAGTTTTACTTCCGCACGCCCAGCGTTGGCCGGGTACTTAACACTCGTTTAATAAAATTAACTTACACAAGTTTGTCGGCGTATCTCTAATGTAAATTTAATTGCCACAGTAAATTGATGATCGCGTTCGGAATCGTAATCAGATTGTCCTACAGCCTGTCCTCAAATTCCAGTCTCACGTGGTGGACACGCCGACTAACGCGCGCGGGATCCAGCCAACTGCGCGTGCTTAGTTTGTGAGCGGACAGCATGTTCGTTTCAACGAAGTTAAATGTCGATTTCTAGAAAATCTTTAATGTTAACGAAAAGAGATTTAGCTATTAGAGCAATAATTACATAGCATCGGTGGAAATTATCCATACAACTATATTGACGATTCCACAAATTGGACATGTATTGGAACGTATATTCTTCCTTGTTTAATGTCGATGAGCTGAATTTGTATAGTTGTATACATATTAATACGATATATGTACATTGTTTTTGTATTTTAAACTTACTTGTAAATAATTACCACATTACTGTAATTATTTTATGCTTTATAGAGAATTTGTGTAAAACGATGGTAAACGTACAATTAGGATGGCTATAGCACTTTAAAAAGCTAGGTTTGGTGTTACGAACATTTAATAGGACGGGATTCTATTGAAGCAGATCGAATATCGTTGAAAGAAATTAAGGATCAAGTTGAAAGAATTCAAAGAAAAAGACTAGAGCTTGCTCGACGAAACTTTTGGAGTCAAAATCGTCCCAGGAATAGATTTTCTGATTGATTTCCCGTAGAAAAAGAGGATTCTCACGCGAGCGGCCCTGATATCGAGTTTGATAGGGGAATTGTCTTCCGATATTGGACGCGAGAACCCTGATTTACGCTAACATGGGGCCCTGTTTGCTTTAACCTCTCACGTTTGTTTGCCGTATTAAATTGGCGATTCGTGTCAAGGAGATAATACAAAATCAATGAGACCATAATGGCCCTACCTCCGAATTTGTGAGCCCAAATCCCCCCTACAAGCCCCTAAGGCCTGTCTCGGTCGCCCGCTAGATTGGACCCTGCCAGCCTCCCCTGTCCAGCAATCATATTACAGGGCATCCGTGTTTGGACCCTACCAAGGGCATTGTCAGCCCACCAAGGGTTAAACTAACTTGGCCCCTGCGTCGACATGCTTCACGGCCGTATATCCAGGAACAGATTGCAAAGTGCAAATGTCAAATTTCAAAGTTAGGGTTCCGAGGAAGACACCCGGGTTCTAGATGGAAGTCTACATGATATGAAGGGCTGTGAGATTAAGGGCTTGATGTTTAGGGCTACTGATTCAGAATGCAGAGCACATCATCTTGCTTCAAGTGCTGACTTTCAAACAGTTGATGTGTCCGACACAGCCACAGTGCGACAGACAGACATGTTTGTACACAGTATGCTTTGTTATCGAATTACCTCTTAGTATTATACGTGAATGTGATTAAATATAAGACATTTCACTTGGTGTGTTATGGCAGATTATTTTCTATATTATGAAGTCGTCGGCGAGCAGGTTAAATACAACGCGTACATCGGGAAGGATAATACAGTTTGTACACGGACTACTAACAATACAACATGCGTAATGAATATTCAATGTGAAGTGATTTGTGTGTATTGTATGGATGTCGTAATGGAGGATGTAATTATACAACAAACATGGCAATTGTCCGGGTAGTTGGACTGCCGGGTCAACCAGTTAGCTTCTGTACGCGGTGTTTGAAGACATGTGGTAGTATATACACTATCAGACGTCCACGTGCCGAGGTATTGACAACAAATACAGTCCCTCTTTACTAATCGTCCAATCGTTTTATCTGTATCAATATTGGCACAAGGAGCACACTTTGCTTGCAGTTTTACCTTCTCTTGTATAAGTTTACATGATGTTGACAGAACCTAGCGTTCAAAGTGGTAACCTCCTGCTAACAGCGGTCCATGAAACCAATATGTTATAGTGAATAAACTATATAAAACATACGATACATTGTATGTAAGGTGAACATGATTGATATATATTAGTATAATGCTGTATACTAGATATATTCCACAATAAAATGTCTTGTACTGTATAGACAAAACGGTAAATCCTGTCAAGATGTTCCGGGAAAAGCTTGAATAATTTAGTGGCAATAATGACTGCTATAAAGCACACTTGAATATTTCAAAGATTATTATCTTCTTTGTGTTGACACGCGCATTTCCTCACGTGAATCTTTAATTCGTTTCAATATTTTCGTTATTGACCAATTATTGTTATTTGGTTCCGTGACTTCTGCTTTGGGATACGTCTGTGGTCTTATGTTTGTTTTGTAGTTCCGGTGAGGGTTTTATTCAAATTCTGTCCCTTAAGACGGAATGGGAATATTTTTCTTTGAGCATGGGACGACACTGTTGGCGTGCAGGCATAGAGAATATTGACGAATGTTGCCGAAACAGGCCGTCTGTCAGTCTGAACCTTCCATCACGACTTTCTGACTCATCTCGGTCTTTGTCTCGTAGTCATGTTAAACCTTTGTCAAAAGACCAAAAAGAAGATCAAAATGACGACCAAGTCAGTTCAATTCACAGCTCCAAAGCTTTGGACTTGAACACACTAAGCAAACATCGTATCTCTCTTCCTCTGGCCGACTAGGAACATCGTCTGACAAAATCTCGACCCTTCTCCTGGCGCTATCCAATTAGGACTTCAATCTTATGACATTTGGCCGGGCGGTTTGTACATTATTCAATTTACGATACCACTTAAAGACAATCATTCATAGGGGAGTTGTTCTTCATTCAATAATACCACAACCCCGCGTCCTGAGCCCTGGGGTAAGAGACCCGGTAGGCTTCGCGCTTCGATCATCATCGGGCTAACCAAATCTGTGTACAGCACTAGGGGGCTAGGGAAGGACTGTCAGTCCCCATCTGTCGTCCTCTATCTTCATACACTTCCTGCCATACCCAGCTTGTGTAGGTACACGCTAAAGCGGTAATCTTTTTATATACAGGTACATCAATAATGGTAGTTTTGTTGATGTTCGTTAATGCAAATGATTTCCCTTATGTAATATATTCTATGCATTACACTGATAGCACCAATGTTAGCGAGAAAAAACATGGTATTTTTATTGTTTTGTAAAACAGATGTTACATATACCGTAATAGGCAGCATGTGTGATTGTGCGTGTGTGTATGTGTGTGTGTGTGTGTTATGTGTGTGTGTTATGTGTGAATATGTATACGTATGCTTGTTGTTGTTGATGTGTGTGTGTGTGTATGTGTATTCAGACATAACAGAGATAAGACGGTATACAGCACAGGCTGTATAGCATCCGCTTATGTGAACTTGAACGATTTTACTGTTGATATCTGCAATACGATATAGAAATTGTTTGTTGTTAGTTTTGATAAGTGGACTCGAGTTACTATGCAATGCCATAGGGTATCTACAGCTCCTTAAATCTATTTTGGTAAACAATCATGTGCTCCAAGAAAGCTGATCCCATGAAGACACGTATATGATCGTCCACTATATGAAGGTAATCACCCTATGCTCAAGACTGGATATATATATATTTCCTCGGGCACTGACTGATGAGCCGCGCTAATACTATTGTTAACAAACCAGTGTTGGCCACTTCACACATGCTTTTCCATACACGTGTTCGGCCCTTAAATAATTAATACCACATACAAATAATACCTCCTATACTTTTCCTATCAGCCTGTCTCCTAGGAACATCCACGTGCGATATGGCAGCTTCCTTCTGGACGTGCGATTGTTCTTCCCACACAATTACTTAAACGCCGACAGTACAGCACGGTTTTGGGACATTGAGACACTAATTTCTGACTAATTTGTCAAATCGTGGACACCGATAACTGGATTTGGACGCGATACTGCTCTCAATTCGTTTCCAACTGAACACCTTTGGGAGGTGGTAATCTTGTTACTGGTAACAAGCATTTCATCTGGAGCTGCACTGAAGACGGCGACAATACAACTACAACGCGGAGACAGACAAGCAACTATTTCACTGTCAGTATTGTCACTGCGTCCCCTTCGTTCCTTAACAGGCTTGTGACTCTGCTGTTTGATGTCCGAGTCAGTAATGTCGTTTCAGTAACTGCGTTACTTCCTATTTTACTTGTAATGACACCATAATATGCAGTATTACTCGATTTGTAGTTTCAGTGTTGTCAGCAAACTGGACGGTGTATTTGTAAAATGGAAATCTAAGTCAATCTCGAACCACGAAACACGTTACGAATAAATTATTAGACATTTGACTTTTATGTTTGTCTGTCAATGAATCCCTATGTAGTAAATATCGGAGACGGATTCGGAAATATTGGAATAATTTTGAGGACATTCCAATCGAGACTGTCAGTTTGCGCGTGATATCTTGCTGTTTTCGACGTTTACGCATCTCATTGACGTAATTATCAACGTAAGATTTACTAATTAGTGCCAGGACTAGGTATACATTATTCCTCAGTGCATGACCTCCACGTGTTTTCGCAATGAATAATACCGCTATTTCTAACATGAACAAGACTCGCGTAGTACTTCATTAAAATTGCAAGGAGTTCATTAAAGCTAACGAATTTCTAATTTGTCTTGTTAAAAGGTTTCGCGAGTGACGTTACGGGTTAAGCGTCCATACAATGCTGGGAAACGATCGTGTCAGATTAGAAATTTTATTATTATTATTTTTTTCCTTAGAAAAAAGTATGTGTATGCTAAATCCGCGGGTTTGTTATTCAGACCTGTTGGAACTTGTCACGTGTTTTTCAACGATAAACAATTATCAGGACATTATAGAATGCATTGTGCATGTATTTTCTCAACGTAACAACGATAGCGGCATAGTAGTTTTTATTTATCGAGCCTAAATATGTGGTCGTTTTTTATATATATATTAACAAATATACTGTCATTATAATTTCTGTTGCATATTTAAAGGCATACAATCACGGTTGATAGACCTAGATAATGACCAAACGAATTTCAGTCTGAGACTATTTACGTT
>JAUTBQ010096976.1:0-16112 GCA_032361185.1 Lepetodrilus ovalis | reverse complement strand
AACAATTACTTTTAACTTATTATACTAAACTGCATGGTCATCTGAATACAGAATTACCAGTAAGGAAAAAATATAAGCCTGAATTAACGCCACTCCAATTTCAAACATAAAATAAATAATTTGCACCACAACTAATAGCAACAAAATCAGTTTAGGGTAAACGAAAATTCCAGCACTAAGATACCCCCCGATTAATCCTAAAACAATATGCCCTGCACTCATGTTGGCAGCCAATCGAACTGAAAGAGTAATGGGCCGTACACAAATTCTTACCGTTTCAACTACAACCAAAAAAGGGTTTAATGCAGCAGGAGCACCCCCAGGCAACAAACCAGCTGCCGCAGATAGGGGGCTAAACACCGCCCCTGAGATAATTAGAGACAGCCAAAAAGGTAATCCCAGAGAAAAAGTAAGCACTAGGTGTCTAGTTCCCCTAAAAACATAAGGAATTAAGCCCCCTAGGTTAAAAAATAACAACACACAAAATAAAGAAACAACAATTCCTCTAAACCCCCCCAATTTAACCCCAAATGAACGAACAATTTGAGAGAACCCTACCGACTTAGGCAAGTTTATAATAAACACCCATCGTCTTATATTAGCTCAATATACACAATTAAATCCCACAAGCACTAAGAAAGTACTCCCCCACATAGCACCATAAAAAGACAAAAAAACAGAATTATGATCATCAAAGGAAGAAAAAATGTCTACAAGCATTCTTTTTACGACATCAAAACAGATACTATACTCTTATTTTAAACAACACAAGTAAGCCACAACCCTCTTCCCACATTAGCCTAAACCGCATCTAGCATAACTAACCAATTTCCTTAGCCTTACCCTCTAACGCCACCCCTCTTCCGCCCTCATTGTAAAATATCCAAACACCCTCCCGTAAATCTCCCCTCTTCTCAATCCCCAGCGAGACAAAGCTAAACTTCACAACTATCATTCATCACAACAGGCACACAGCCAGCAGAACTACTAACCAAAATATAACAAATAAAAATAACCAATTAATAGGAGATAACTGAGGCATCATAGCATAATAATTTTATTTCTACGAACATAACTATGCTCATGTCATTCTAACGTCTTGCTACTTAGTCGCCTAAGAAAACCACTACCTTTGTAGTTATTCAGGCCTGACAAGCCTGTGTTATTCATTAACTAGATCTTCTTTCTTTCAATATCCCTATTTATTATCACATTAGTGTCAATCATCAAACTACAAATAATTTGCCCATTCATTCAACAATCCTTTCGTACTAGCCGAGGGCATCTTCAAACTGAAGATAGAAACCAACCTGGCTCACGCCGGTCTGAACTCAGATCATGTAAGACTTTAATGGTCGAACAGACCAACCCTTAAAAGCTGCTACACCCTTAGGATGTCTTAATCCAACATCGAGGTCGCAAACCCCTCCTTCAATATGAACTCTCCAGAAGAAATTACGCTGTTATCCCCGTGGTAACTCTCTCCCTTAATCATCTACTTACTTTCAACGGATCCTTTTACTAAACCATTACACACCAGCTTTAATTTAATTATACAAATTCCTTTATTGTATCTCTACAGATACAAATAACTCAATCTTCTTAAAAAGAGGAAGCTTTAACTATTCCTCCGTTTTCCCCCACTAAAAATACCTTAGAAATTAGTTCAATACAGCCACTGTTTTCCCTATTTTAAAGTTTAACTAAAGCTCAACGGGGTCTTCTCGTCCCACAGTTAAATTCAGGCTTTTTCACCTAAAAATTAATTTCTATATAATCCTCAGGAGACAGCTTAGTCCACGTCAAACCTTTCATACTAGCCCTCAATTAAAAGGCAAATGATTATGCTACCTTTGCACAGTCAGGGTACTGCGGCCGTTTAACTCCTACATCACCGGGCAGGTCAGACTCTCTATTCTTATTCTTTAGAACCAGCAAAGAGCCATGTTTTTGATAAACAGGCGAGACCAATTTTTGCCAAGTTCCTTCTTGAGATTTATTTATAAACCCTTACTTATCAACAGTCAATTCATTAACTAAACAAAACACTTTGATAACTTTCTACTAAATACTCATTTTCCCAGTATCTCAAAAATTTTAAATAACTCAATCTCTACTATTAGTACATTCTCAGGGCTAGAAAAATATAATAATTAATTATTTTACTCATTATTAATTTTTAACAAACTTCCATAAGATGACTAACCTTAAGCCCACTTTACAACTAATAACTAAAAATTTTTCTTAACAACTAAAAGAGCTAATCCTCTCTTACATAAATTTTATGTGTGTATCTTAGTATACTTATTAACTAAAATCCTCAGCATAAACCAGCACTTCGATGCTTCTCCTAATAAACCAGCTATCACAAAGTGCGACAAGTGTTTCACTCCAATTTCCTTCTCTATACTTGGCTTTACCACGCCAATTATTGGTAAAGAAATAGCTCACTTCATTTCGGGATAACTTCTTCATAAATTCCTTTCTTAAAAAACCATGATGCAAAAGGTACGAGTCTTATTCTCTACTATACTCAAATTCACTACTCTATATAATTATCTCCCCTTTCGGATTCTTCACCACAAATCTTACAAATATCTTCGCTCACCAAATCTACTAATCCCAGTCGGACGTTTCCTTACATGTTATTAAAATTATCACCTCTTTTCCTATGCTGTGGTTTAGCTACTTATTAAAACAGACCTTAATCAAGTCATCTCTCCGGCGTAAGCGGAGTACATTACTTATGCTATGTTTTACTATATTCTTATGCCGGGGACACTTTCCAGTACCCCTACTATGTTACGACTTATCTTATTTCTCAACAAGAGCGACGGGCGATTTGTGCACACCTTAGTACCATAAAATTTCATTCAAGCTTTCTAATCAATAACTTCAAATTACTTCCAAGTCCACTTTCATAACACTATTACAAGTATTAATTCATTATAGGCAATACCTATTGTAACCCACCTTTTCCGCCCTACCATAAGCTGCACCTCGATCTGACGTCTAGAAAACCTCACCACTCCAATAACCCTATTTTAGGCTAAAATACTAGCAAAATTCTTATAGGCCACTCCACTACTCTTCAAGGCGGCCTGACGACGACGGTATACAAGCTGAAAATAATCATTTCAAAATAGGGTAAGCTAAAACGTGGATCATCAGTTTATGGGGCAGGTTCCCCTGGTAAGAAATAAGGCACCGCCAAGTCTTTTAAGTTTTAAGTAACCTTTAAACACTAATCCTTTATGTTTAAAACTTGTAGTACCCAGGCAGATACATTTTATATCAATTTTTACACTCTAGAATAACGGGGTATCTAATCCCGGTCTCCACCTAAAATTTCAAGGCCTCAAGACTAGGAAAGCCAAGGCCATAATTCCTCTTACCCGAATTGTACCTTTATTAAACTAGTTTTTGTCCTTCCTAATCCTACCTCTCTAACCTTCTCTTCCGCCGAACTAGTTTTGACTTGACCCGTTTGTGTAACCGCAGCTGCTGGCACAAATATTCGCCGGACCTCTGTTACCCTACTCACTAAATCAAACCTCCGTTTATTGTTTAATCTCCAACACTGGTGTATACTCCTAGTGACTAACAATTTAAGCATAATCTAAGTTTACTATACTAAAAGCCCAAGACACTAAAATAATTTTTAATTATCTTACCAACTCATCTTCACTTTACTCACCAGAATCCCTAAAGTACCATGCATTTCATGTAGCAATAGCCAAAAATTAAACCAAAACCAAATTCTCCATCTTCAATGTCTAACAGGAGGCGCACAAGTGCGCCATTTTCGGGGCATGAGCCCATTAGCTTCAATTTAGCTTATCCTACTACCTTACTCATTTTAGACTATAGTCTAAACCCGCTGTTTGGAAGACAGCCATACTAGTTATACTAAACAAGTATCACACACCCTGGTATAGCTACACCTGTAAATTTGCAATTTACTATTGTTTACATTCAACTACAGAGTACAGAATTTAGGAAATTCATCTCCTATCTAAAACTTTGAAAGTTTTCGATTTTAAGTTAATCTAAAATTCTCAAGTCCTTAATGTCAACTCAACATCCCTCCAGGACGAAAACCTAACGTGCAATAACTACACCATAAGAACTTACAGAAGGCAAGACGAGCTACCACTAAAGGAGTCAAAGTCCTTTGTACTCTATATACTATCCTGTAACACTTATAGGAGGAGGTCTCTCCGTAAAAAGATCTACAGTCTTCCGCTTGTTCTCAGCCATCCTAAATTTTTAAATTTAAAGAATATAAATTGTTTAATTTTTATATAGTATTATCTTTCTACTTTTATAAACTAATCTACCACATTAGATGTAATATATATATATATATATATGTGTGTGTGTGTGTGAAACGTTGACTATATGCACATTGGTAGCCTAATTGCCATAATCCCTCATTACTAGGTTTAACTTAGATAATAAATTTTTGTGAAAATTTCAAAATAGACTTTAGAAAAACTACTTTTTAAGATCACACCAATCGTCATTATGGCCTTAAATGCCCTTTAAATTTTAACTATTTCAGTGGAGTTTACTCTCCAGCACTACTAAATACCCCCTTTTTTAAAAAAGAGAGGGGGGGGGGGGGGGAGGAGGGGGGGGCAGGACCCCGTACTCTGCCAAATCCCCTGAAACTCAAAATTTTTGTTAAGCCAAAGTTTTGCCCCAAAAGTCCATTTTGTATAACTTATTTACAAAATAAAATACACTTTTATTATATCAGAGACGGCCAAGCCATCTAAAAATTAAGCTCATTTTCAATTTGGCAAAAATCCCGGATTTTGCCTGATTTTAGGCCCATTTCCGCCCCTATTCCCTCAAAAATGCAATCACCTAAAATTCCTAACTCCAAATTAATAATACTCTTCTTAGCCGCCGTCCTAGCTTCTACACGCTTAATTTAAACAAATTCCACCTCCTAAAGCTTTACAAAAGCTAAAGATATGGTTCGAAACCCCTTTCATTTAGTCGAATTCAGCCCTTGACCTCTAACAGGCTCTATAGGTGCCTTTTTCCTTACTGCGGGGATAGCAGGATGGTTCCACAAAAGAATCATTTCTCTTCCTTTAATCGGAGTAGCTCTTATTATTTTAACTATGGTTCAATGATGACGAGACATTATCCGTGAAGCAACATATCAAGGCCATCACACACATAATGTATCTTCGGGGCTCCGCTGAGGCATGATTCTCTTTATTCTATCAGAAGTTTGTTTCTTTTTTGCCTTCTTCTGAGCTTACTTCCACAGAAGCCTAGCACCCACGCCTGAATTAGGCTCCTGCTGACCCCCTGTAGGTATTCAGCCTCTAAACCCCTTCCAGGTCCCTCTTCTTAACACCGCTGTTCTCTTAGCTTCTGGTGTCACTGTAACTTGAGCTCACCATAGCCTGATAGAGGGAAACCGCACTCAAGGATTACAAGCCCTAACTGCCACCGTAGTTCTAGGAGTTTATTTTACTATTCTTCAAGCGGGGGAGTACTATGAAGCCCCTTTCACAATTCGAGACAGAGTGTACGGGTCCACTTTCTTTGTTGCTACAGGGTTCCACGGACTACATGTTCTCATCGGGACATCTTTTCTACTTGTCTGCTTAATCCGACTTTACACCAACCATTTCTCAACTCACCATCACTTTGGCTTTGAAGCAGCCGCTTGATACTGACACTTTGTTGATGTAGTCTGACTATTTTTATATCTCTCTATTTATTGGTGAGGCTACTAACTAAGTCAGCCAATTAACATTTTTAGGTGGCCGAACTTCAAGCACTAGACTTTTAATCTAGCTATGGTAACCCAGACTGTTACCCCTGGCGCTATACTTTAAACTAAAAGACCTGATTTGCATTCAGAAAATGAAGACTACTTCTAACGCCCAGTAAGGAGTGAGTAGCTCACAGACGGTTTCGGCCCGTCTCATGGTAGTGCAATTCTACTCTTACTTTATAAACAGAAGCCAATTGGGCGCCTAGCTGTTAATTAGGAAGTTGTAAATTATTTACCTGTTTAGGGTGATGTGCCGGAACAAACGGAGTGCGATGATGGTGCAAATTATGAGGATTCTCCTCCCTCACCTATGCTAGGAACACTTTTGTCTGCCTTCTCAGCTCTTTTAATCACGTCAGTTGTCTTTTTTTTGGCCTGAGTACTCGCCAAACGAACTTTTTCAGACCGAGAAAAAAGATCTCCGTTTGAATGCGGGTTTGACCCAATGGGAACAGCCCGCTTGCCTTTCTCCCTGCGGTTTTTCCTTTTAGCCGTAATCTTTCTAATTTTTGATGTAGAAATTGTCTTACTTTTCCCCTCAGTCAATCAAATAGCCAAAGGATTAGAAATTTTTTCTTACTTCGGTGTTATTTTATTCATCCTTATTCTAATTTTAGGGTTATTTCACGAATGAAAAGAAGGCTCGCTAGAATGAGCATAAAGGAGAAATTAGGAAAAAACGGGGCTGCTAACTTTGTTTTGGGTGGTTCAATTCCATTCTTTCTCCTAAATGATATTTTCTATTATACCTCACAATTTTCTATTTTTCTGCATCACCTTATTTGGAACAACTCTTTCCCTTTCTTCTTCTCATTGACTTGGGATATGAGCCGGATTAGAGGTAAACTTACTAGGTTTCATCCCACTAATTGTTAGCCGAGGGGTGACTTTGGAGACAGAATCTGCCATCAAATATTTTCTAGTACAAGCCTTAGGATCAAGCATCTTACTAACAGGCAGATTAACCTCTTTTAGGCTCTCATCAACCTGAGAAACAATTAGCTCTACACATATCTGAGGGCTATCTTTTCTTGTTTTAAGGCTCCTGCTAAAATTAGGGGCCTTTCCATTTCACTTTTGACTCCCACCTGTAATAGCGGGCCTGTCATGGTCAATAAACCTAGTCCTAGCCACTTGACAAAAGATTGCACCCTTATTCTTGCTTTCAATAGTTATTCAAATATGGGCAAGCCCGGAAAAACTAGTTTTACTTCTTATAGTAGCAAGGATTTCAAGTTTAATTGGGGGAGTAGGAGGTATCAACCAAACACAAGTTCGGGCAATTATTGCCTACTCCTCAATTGGCCACATCGGTTGAATGATCCTCTGCATAACAATTAGAGAAATAATTTTAAAAATTTATTTTTTCATTTATTTCTTTATTTCAGTTGGTCTTTTTTCCCTTCTCTGTCTCACAGAACTCTTTAGTTTCCGCCAAGCCTCCAACACAAAAACTAACAAACTAAAAACATTTCAAATAATAACGATTTTTATGCTACTCTCATTAGGGGGATTACCTCCTCTTCTCGGCTTCACTGGAAAATGAGCCACAATTCATTTTCTATGTTCTTTCAGATCACCACTTCCTATCCTTCCTTTAATTATTGGCTCCCTCATGAGCCTTTTTTATTATCTCAGACTTTTGTTCTCTCTTACCCTCTCCTCCTCAAGAAATTTAACATCCCTATTCCACCGATTTACTAAGCCTTCCCGTAAACACCTTCCCTGACTAAGCTTTTTTATCACCGTTCCTATTCTAACCCTCAACGCAAGTGGCAGAATCCTAATTTTTTTAACCACGCCAATAACAGAATTCTTTTAGTAATATGCGTTGACCATTTTCCACTAACCATAAAGACATTGGAACATTATACATAATTTTTGGCATTTGATCAGGACTTGTAGGAACAGCACTAAGAATTCTAATTCGAGCTGAGCTTGGACAGCCAGGTGCTCTTCTAGGAGACGACCAACTCTACAACGTAATCGTAACTGCTCATGCATTCGTAATAATCTTTTTCCTGGTAATACCACTAATAATTGGGGGATTCGGAAACTGATTAGTTCCTCTAATGCTAGGAGCCCCTGATATGGCTTTCCCTCGACTCAATAATATAAGTTTCTGGCTTCTCCCACCTTCACTTAGCCTCCTTCTTACATCTGCAGCTGTAGAAAGTGGTGCAGGAACAGGATGAACAGTTTATCCCCCTCTAGCTGGTAACCTAGCCCATGCTGGCGGCTCAGTTGACTTAACCATTTTCTCTCTTCATCTAGCAGGTATCTCCTCTATTCTTAGTTCAGTAAATTTTATTACTACTGCTATCAACATACGATGACAAGGAATAGAATTTGAACGACTTCCTTTATTTGTTTGATCAATTAAAATCACGGCAGTTCTCCTGCTTCTTTCTCTACCAGTTCTAGCAGGGGCAATTACTATACTATTAACAGATCGAAATTTTAATACTTCTTTCTTTGATCCTGCAGGCGGAGGAGACCCCGTTCTATACCAACACCTCTTCTGATTCTTTGGCCACCCAGAAGTTTATATTCTCATTTTACCTGGATTTGGTATAATTTCACACGTAGTGATACATTATTCAGCTAAAAAAGAGACCTTTGGTACTTTAGGAATAATTTATGCTATGTTAGCAATTGGAGTTTTAGGATTCATTGTATGAGCCCACCACATGTTTACAGTAGGAATAGACGTAGATACTCGAGCCTACTTCACAGCTGCAACTATAGTAATTGCCGTTCCTACAGGAATTAAAATCTTTAGTTGACTTGCTACAATCCATGGATCCGTAATCAAATATGATACTCCTATGCTCTGAGCAATCGGGTTCATCTTCCTCTTTACTATAGGAGGCTTAACAGGAATTGTCTTAGCTAATGCATCCTTAGACATTATGCTTCATGACACCTATTACGTAGTAGCTCATTTCCACTACGTGCTATCTATAGGGGCAGTATTTGCCTTATTTGCCGCGTTTAACTACTGATTCCCTTTAATGACAGGGCTAACCCTCCACGAGCGCTACACTAAAATTCATTTTTTCGCTATGTTCTTTGGGGTCAACATTACATTCTTCCCACAACACTTCTTAGGGCTAAGTGGAATGCCTCGACGTTACTCAGATTACCCTGATGCCTATACTCAATGAAATGCTGTGTCATCCTTCGGCTCAGTCCTTTCCTTAGTAGCCGTACTATACTTTATATTCATTGTCTGAGAGGCCTTCGCTTCTCAACGAGGCGTAGTTCTAGGACTTCAAATAAGTTCTTCACTTGAATGAGATGATATACTCCCAGCAGATTTCCATAACCAAACTGAAACTGGGGTATTAACTACCCGATTAATTTCATAACTTCAAACCTTATTTCTAGCTATGGCCCGGTGAGGACAACTTGGATTCAATGACGCCGCCTCTCCTATTATAGAAGAGCTAATCTATTTTCATGATCATGCTATACTGATTTTAATTTTAATTACTACCCTAATTATCGTCATTTCTAGATCTCTTTTAATTAACACTTTCACCTCTCGATATACTCGAGAAGCTCAAATAATCGAAATTATTTGAACAGTTCTACCCGGAATTATCCTAATTTTTCTAGCTCTCCCATCACTTCGACTCCTCTACATACTAGACGAAAGATATGATGACTCCTCCCTTATTCTAAAAGTTACAGGCCATCAATGGTACTGAAGCTACGAATATGAAGAACTTGAGGAAAATATAGTAGTAAAATTCGACTCTTATATGCTCCCTACTGACAACTTAGAGAGAGGCCAGTTCCGCCTTCTTGAAGTAGATAATCGAATTATTATTCCGGCTGAACTCCCCATTAAAGCACTAATTTCATCAGACGACGTTATTCACTCATGGGCCATCCCTTCTCTAGGAGTTAAAGTAGACGCTATCCCTGGACGACTCAACCAAATTACCTTTCGAGCCAACTACCCAGGAGTTTTCTACGGCCAATGCTCAGAAATTTGTGGAGTAAATCACTCTTTTATACCTATTGTTATTGAAGCTTTAGAAGATATCAGTGATTTTAGAGACTGATATACTAAAATAGCAGACACAGAATAACATTTTTTCCTTATTAACATATTAAGTTGGCAGAATTATGTGACTGACTTAGGATCAGTAGAAATAGGTAAAGTCCTTTACTTAATATACCAAGATGGCAGACTAGTGCATTAGATTTAAGCTCTAAATATAAAGATATTTCTTTTCCTGGTATGTGACCGTTAGAACACTTATTAGCACCATTACAACCTACATCTGTATTCTTCTAAGGGTAGCCTTTTTTACTCTGCTAGAACGTAAGGGACTAGGATACTTCCAAGTTCGAAAAGGGCCCAATAAAGTAGGCCTTGCCGGGCTCCCTCAACCCTTAGCGGACGCAGCAAAGCTTTTTACTAAAGAACTAACCAAACCAACTCTTGCAAATCAGTCTCCCTATATAATAGCCCCTGCACTTAGACTAATCCTGGCTCTCCTTCTATGACAAATTTACCCATTATCCAGAACTGCCACCGTTTATATATGAGGAATTTTGCTTTTCCTATGTGTTTCTAGCCTTAATGTATACGGGACTCTTCTAGCAGGTTGAGCATCAAATTCTAAATATGCCCTCTTAGGAGCAATCCGCGCCATTGCTCAAACTATCTCTTATGAAGTAAGGTTAGCCTTAATTCTTCTATTTGTGCTCTTCTTAACAAGACAATTTAATATTCTAAAAATCTCTTACTTTTTTAAACTAGTCTGACCTGCAATAATTATATTACCCATTGCTTTAATCTGATTTGTGTCCTGCATTGCCGAAACTAACCGAGCCCCTTTCGACTTCGCAGAGGGAGAGTCAGAATTAGTCTCAGGCTTTAATGTTGAATACAGAGCAGGAGGATTTGCCCTTATCTTTATGGCTGAATATGCCAACATTCTTGTTATAAGAATACTTTCAAGAGTTCTATTTTTTGGGGGCTGCAATGCCCTATTTTTAGAAATAGACATAATTATGGTTTTTAAAACCCTCTTGTTTTCTTTTTTGTTCATCTGATTCCGAGCCACCCTACCCCGATTCCGCTATGACCTATTAATACACTTAGCTTGAAAAGCTTTCCTTCCATGCGCCCTAAGAAGCCTAGTTCTTGTTATCGGGCTGTCTATAGCAAGATAACCAGGCAGGTAGGTAGTTTAAATAAAATACCGATTTTGGAAATCGATGACTGGGTGTATAATCCCACCACCTGATACACATGACCCTTTTTATTTCACTAAGAATATGCCTTTCCCTTCTTTTTCTTATACCCTTAATACTACAGCCTTTAAGACTGGGCCTATCTATTATGCTCCTAACCGCCTCCTTATGCCTCCTTTCAAGACTATTCATTTCATCCTGATACTCCTATGTCCTTTTTTTAGTATTTGTAGGCGGTCTTTTAGTAATATTTGCATATGTAGCTGTCCTAGCCCCTAATACTTTTTTTCTCAATTCTAAGCCAATAATCTGATTATTTATTATTTTTATCCTGAGAATTAGTGTTACCTCAACACTCTATGCCAAAATCCCTTTTAATCTCACCCATCCATCTCAAAATCCCTCTTCTTTTCTTGAATCAGGAAGAACAGGTGCTAATTTAATTTTTTTAAGTTCTACATCAATTATGGTTATACTAGGAACAGTTCTCCTTATTGCCCTCTTAGCTGTAGTTAAAATCTGCTACTTCCAACAAGGGCCTCTTCGTACTCATTTCTCCTAGAAACTACTCAGTAAATTTATGCATAGACCCCTACGAAAAACTCACCCGGCACTAAAAATAATTAATGGTTCACTAATTGATCTCCCTGCCCCAACAAACCTCTCAATTTGATGAAACTTCGGCTCCCTCTTGGGCCTATGTTTAGGAGTGCAAATCGTCACAGGACTTTTTCTTTCTATACACTACACAGCCCATGTTGATTTAGCCTTCTCATCAGTCGCCCATATCTCTCGAGATGTAAACTACGGCTGACTCCTACGAGCCCTCCATGCTAACGGAGGGTCCTGATTCTTTATTTGCATTTACCTACACATTGGACGAGGACTATACTACGGATCTTTTGTGAACGTCCCGACATGAAACATTGGAGTAATACTTCTCCTTTTAACAATAGCCACTGCTTTCTTAGGCTATGTCCTTCCATGAGGACAAATATCTTTCTGAGGAGCCACAGTAATTACTAATTTATTTTCCGCAATCCCCTATATTGGCCAAGACCTAGTAGAATGAATATGGGGAGGATTCGCCGTAGCAAATGCCACTTTAGTCCGCTTTTTTAGCTTACACTTCCTTCTTCCCTTTGTTATCTCAGGAATAACTATTATACATATTCTGTTTTTGCATGAGACAGGCTCTAACAACCCCCTGGGACTAAATAGTGACAGTGAAAAAATCCCATTCCATTCCTACTATAGCTTTAAAGATTTAGTAGGATTCCTAATTCTCTCATTTCTCTTATGTGGGTTTTCTTTATTCGACCCCTACATATTAGGGGACCCGGAAAATTTTATTACAGCAAACCCCCTCGTTACTCCTGTTCATATTCAACCTGAGTGATATTTTCTCTTTGCTTATGCCATTCTACGTTCCATTCCAAATAAGCTAGGAGGAGTACTAGCCCTAGTAGCTTCAGTTGTAATTTTATTTATTATTCCATCTTCATTTGTCTCAAAAGCTCGATCTATAACCTTCTACCCACTAAATCAAATTTTATTCTGAAGTCTTCTAGGAATTCTATTTATTCTAACCTGAATTGGAGCCTGCCCAGTAGAGCCCCCCTACGAGCTAATTGGACGAATTTTCACCGTTCTCTACTTCTCCTACTACATTTTTAATCCTCTTGTTTTTCTTCTGTGAGACAAAATTTTAGACTAATTAGATAGTTGTTCGCTTGGGGCAAACTTTGTCTTGAAAACAAAGTTAAAGTGTTCAAATCACTTAACAACTTAGCAATAAAAAGGCTTCCTTCAATCTTCGGCTTACAAGGCCGACGCTTTTTTAGCTTCTATTGCAGAACTTCAAGCAATGGTCAGAATTACTTATCTTTCTTTTCTATCAACAATAGGCATTATTCTTGCTGTAGCTACTCTTTGCCTTCAACATAAACATCTCTTAAGGACGCTCTTAAGTCTAGAGGCAATTACCTTAAACCTATTCATTCTTCTATTAAGAAGATCAATATCTTTCAATTACGAGACTCATTCTTGTTTAATTTTACTAACTCTAGGAGCCTGTGAAGCAAGCTTAGGGTTGGCAATTTTAGTTTCACTAATTCGAACCCACGGAAATGACTACGTTTCTAGCTTTACTTCCCAAAAATGCTAAGAGTTATCCTTCTGAACTTATCTCTTCTCCTATCTCTAAGAAGAAACAGCCTATCATGGTATCTACGCCTGTGGGGGCTCTCTCTAGGATCTTTAAGAAGCTTATTTCTTCTATGAAGGAATCACTTGCTAGGAAGATCCTTACCCAGCATATGAGTAATACAGGATACTCTAGCTTGTTCACTCGTCTCTCTGACCTGATGAATCTCTCTTCTTACATTAATCGCTAGCCAAAACTCTATTAAATTAAAAGCTAACCGCATCAAGTTGTTCTCCTGATGTGTCTGTATTTTAAACCTAGCTCTACTTCTCACATTCTTTATAAACAGTTCCCTGTGGTTATATATTTTTTTTGAAATATCCTTAATTCCTACACTTATTCTTATTTTAGGGTGGGGCTACCAGCCTGAACGCACTCAAGCAGGGATATACATGATATTATACACAATTTCTGCCTCCTTACCTCTTCTCCTTCTAATAGTCTTAAATATTAATAAGTACAGAACAGAATTCATAACTTTGCCAAATCTTCTTTCCTTAAAATCCCACACACCTCTGCCTGTTTCTTTTTCAAGCCTCATTTTTATTGTAGCTTTAGGCGCTTTCCTGGTAAAGCTCCCAGTATATTCTGTTCACCTTTGACTCCCAAAAGCTCACGTAGAGGCTCCGGTTGCTGGTTCTATAATTCTAGCAGGCATTTTGTTAAAACTAGGAGGTTTTGGAATAATCCGGATACACCAGTTCTTAAGTCTAGCAGAGCCAACTGTCCTCAAAGACTTCCTTTTTTCTTTTGCCTTACTAGGCGGAGTAATCACTAGTCTAATCTGCTTTCGTCAAGTAGACTTAAAATCATTGATTGCTTATTCTTCTGTAGGACATATAAGTCTTGTTCTCGCTGGGATTTTTTCAGGTTCCTCCTGGGGTTGACAAGCCGCTCTAGGAATGATGCTTGCCCACGGTCTGTGTTCTTCTGGCCTTTTTGCCCTCGCTAATTCTAACTATGAAAAAACAAATACACGAAGATTGATACTAAGAAAAGGAATATTAATAATGTGCCCCATCATTTCAATGTGATGGTTCCTGTTTTGCGCAGTTAACATAGCCGCTCCTCCGTCTATCAATCTTGTAAGAGAAATCATAATCTTTCCGGCAGTTCTTTTTAACCGCCTCTGGCTTCTAGTGCCTTTAGCCCTTATAAGCTTCTTAGCAGCTGTATACAATTTGTTTCTTTACACGACAACACAGCACGGAAGATCTCCTAAATTCCTTCTCCCCTTAAGGAACATTAATAGACCTCCTCTTCTTCTTCTTCTTTTACACTACCTCCCAGTTAATCTTTTAATTTTAAAGACGGACAGAGTCTGCAGATGAGTCATTTAAATAACCCCAAAACACAGATTGAGTTAGTGTAAATAAACATTTTAGGATGTGGGCCTAACGATGAGCAGTATCCTCACTCAATAATGGTCATAACAAAAGCACTTTTTAAAGTAAAAAGACCTTCCATTAGTTCTCTTCTTCTCTTTGCTTACTCTATTTTCCTACTCCCTGTATCTTTCTATTTTATTTTTTCTAACTCTGCTATTCTAGTGGAATGAGAGATTATAAGAATCAGGGGAACTTCCTTGACCCTCCCTCTAATCCTAGACCCTGTTGGAGTTATATTTAGAAATGTTGTATGTTTAATCTCCGCATGTGTGATAATATTTTCCTCTTCATACATAGCAAACGAAGTATTTCTCCCGCGCTTTACTTGGTTAGTAATACTTTTTGTTCTCTCAATAAACCTTTTAATTTTTATTCCTAGCTTAGCCTCAATACTTATTGGATGAGACGGCTTAGGTATCGTATCCTTTGCTTTAGTCGTATACTACCCAAATATAAAGTCTCTGTCTGCAGGAATAATCACAGCCTTAGCAAATCGTATTGGAGATGTAATACTCTTAACCGCCATCGGTTTTACAGCTCTACAAGGACATTGGAACATCTTGTTTATGTGGGATACACCTTTAGCAGCTACTGTAGCATTTTGTCTAGTCATCGCCGCTATAACTAAAAGAGCACAGATCCCCTTTTCGGCTTGACTCCCAGCTGCAATAGCAGCACCAACTCCCGTATCAGCATTAGTCCACTCTTCTACACTAGTAACTGCTGGTATTTTTCTTCTAATTCGATTCTTCCCGTTTCTAACCACCTTCAAAGCCTTTAATACGATGCTCTTATTTGTTGCTGTTTTAACAATACTTATAGCAGGGATTAGCGCAAACTACGAATATGACTTAAAAAAAGTAATTGCACTCTCAACTTTAAGACAGCTAGGAGTCATAATAATAAGACTTAGCTTAGGATTTCCTAACCTAGCCCTCTTTCATCTACTAACCCATGCACTATTCAAGGCTATACTATTTTTATGCGCAGGAGCAATTATTCACAATAACAGAGACACTCAGGACCTTCGGAATCTTGGAAATCTATGACAACAAATACCCCTTACAGTGTCCTGTTTAAATATTGCTAATCTAGCTTTATGCGGAGCCCCTTTCATAAGAGGCTTTTACTCAAAGGACTTGATTTTAGAAAGAAGTCTTTTTAACCCCACTAGCATAGTCATAATCCTATTTATTTTTATAGCCACGGGGATAACAGCCGCCTATAGCCTCCGACTATCATTCTATTCCCTGTGAAACCCCAACAACCATTCTCCTTTTCATAACAATTATGATGAGGACTCCTCTTTAACCTCCCCCATACTCATTCTCAGCGCCATTACCATTATTGCAGGAAGAGCCCTTCAGAGCCTCACATTAGAATTTAATGAATCCTTTACACTCCCGATATCCCATAAGTTACTCACAATCCTAGTAATCCTGGGGGGCGCCTGATTTGCAACCCTCTCTTGAAACTCAACAAAAACAGGCCCAGTTAAAAA
>JAUTBQ010096865.1:0-16116 GCA_032361185.1 Lepetodrilus ovalis | reverse complement strand
ATTGGTCCTATAATTACAACTATGGCTATCATAATTGTATTTTCTATTTTATCATTTTTACCGTTTGAGGTGTTAGAAAAATTTCGTCCTTTCTTTTTTACAACTTACTTAGATAAATGGAAATTATTCTTTTCAGATCCAATTGATTTTGCATCTATCATAAAGTCTGGGATAATTCTTATAAGTCATATTGCAGTTTTCTATTTTGTTACATTAATAATTTTTATTAAAAAAGATATTTTAACATAGGAATAATAATACTAAAAGGATTTCTAATATTTTTAATTACAATTTCTTCTTTTGCTCAACAACAAAATGCAGATGAAATTTTAAATGATGCAAAGAAAAAATTGGAATCTGTAGAAGATTACACAGTTGATATAAATATTTCAATTGATATGGAGTTTTTACGAATTCCCAATGTTGCCGCAAAAGTTTTCTTTAAGCAACCAGATAAAATGAAGATGGACTCTGAAGACTTTGCAGTATTACCAAAAGAAGGAATTAACTTTTCTCCGGCTAAATTAATAAGTGGTAAATATACTGCCATTTATGTTAAATCAGATACATTAAACAATTTTGTTGTTGATGTAGTAAAAATAATTCCTTTGGGTGATTCCACATGAATAGTTCTATCAACGTTATGGATTGATTCCGAAAAAATAATAATTAGACAAACTGAGACAACCACAAAGAAACGTGGTACTTTTAATATAGAACTTTCTTACAATGAAATGGAAGAGTTCAGACTGCCATCAAAAATGAATTTTGTTTTTTCTGTGGAGAATATGGAACTTCCGGAAACATTGAAAATGGATGTCGGTGGCATGAAAAAGCCAATTGGGAAGATTAGCAAAAATTTTAAGGGAAATATTATTGTCATATATTCAAATTATAAAGTAAACCAAGGTTTAGAAGATTCCTTTTTTGAGAAAAAAGAAAAGAAATAATTTCAAAAAATAATTGTGTTATATTTTAGTGTTACTTTGTCCAAAAGCAATCGGCGAAATGAGAAGTTCTTTCAAAGTTTTCTTATAGTATATCGTTTTAATTGAAAATAGGATAACCCGAAAAAAAGGATAATAAAACCAAACACTATAATCCAGTGGGGGGAAAAAATATCATTATTCTCATGTGAAAGAAATACCTTGAAAATATTTAACTGTTTAAAGATAAAATTGTTTTCTAATATTCTTTGTACATCACTTCTAAGCTGCACATAAACAAAAAAGAATAAAATAAAATTTGCTATTTGTCCATTTCGGAAGAACAAAGTTAGAAAGAGATTAAACATACCATAAAAGGCTGAAAGAAAGATTAAGTATATAAAAAAAGGAAGAGAAATTTCGAAGATAAAAAAATGACTTATTATTGCGTAAATAAATACTACGAATATTTGAAAAACAAATAAAATAGCCCAACGATTAAAAATTATTTTAGAATAATTTATTTGTCTTAGTAGAATAACACTCAACATATTTGCTTCTTGGTCAACCCTTAAAAGCAAAAATTGATTAAAGGAAAAGAGAAGAGGTACAAAAACACCAAGATAAATTTTTGATAAAGGGATGAAAGAAGCCTCTTTTTGTTGAGACAAAAGAATAAGCAAACACAAGCCCATAAATGAAAATAAAGCAATTAGTTTCTGTTCATTAAAACCTAACATTGCAGAATGAAATGAGGTTAAGTTTGCATTTATTTTTTTAGCAATTCTTGAAATAATACCTTTTTTAAAATTGAAAGAGACTTGCTTAAATTTGAAAAACATAGTTATTGTAGTAGTAAAAAAAAAAGTGCTTGTTAGAGACAAAACCCAAACAATAAAACTTTCACTTGAAAAATATAATGCCCAATAATTATCAAACCTTATATTAAAAATAAAATGTAAAGAAAAGCTACTAACATAGATTAGAATAAAAAACAAAAGAGCGGTAATTTCATTGTGGTAATGTATTAGCAAAAATAAAGCCAACACTATCCAAAAAACCATATACCCCAAAAGGATAGCTCCAATTTTCGACAAATAAATATTAAAAACTATGGTGTGTGGAGCCAATAAAAGTTGTTGAAAAAAGGCAGTAAGATAGGCTGGAATAAAGTATCCGAGGAAGAAAAATAAAAAGTAGGACAAAATAAAACTTGCCACAATTTTATTAATCGATAAACGAGTCAGTAAAACATCTTTATATTTTAACTGCATATTTATTTTAAAATGACTTAAAATATTCAATATAAAATGAAATAAACAGAGTGAAAACAAGATTAAATCGTAATTTGAAGTTAGTGTTTCGGAATTATAAATTGCTTTAAGATTTAGTGGAGGCTGGGAAATAAACCAAGCAATTGAATAAAATAGAAAAAGAGCTGTAAAATGGCTTAGTGAAAATAAATCTTTTAAATTTTTTTTAATAATGGCATACATAGCTAATTTTCACAAATTATTGAGACTGCTTCTTCTAATGTTGGTAAAACATTAATCCCATTTGGAAAATCGCTTATTCTTTTATCATAACGGATTATAACTTTATCAACATTGTTCTCAATTCTAAAAATTTTTGTTTTAGATTGCAGTTCTTTTGTAAATTGAGTTTTATTGAGCTCAACTTGTTTAATAACGTCTGTTGTTAGTGTATTAATTTTGCTTGGATGTCCAAAATATAAAATTTTACAATTATGAATAACCATAATCTTAGAACAGATTTTTTCCATTTCCTCTACAATATGCCCTATGTATAAGACAAGTCCATTAAAAGAGCTAATTAAAAATTCATGGAATTTTTGACGATTTTTAATATCGAGATTATTGCTTGCTTCATCGAGAAAAAGAATTTCAGGATTGTGAATAACAGACTGTGCAATTGCTACTCTTTGTTTAGTTCCACCTGAAAGATTAGCAATAGGTTCATTTATATAATTATCCAATTCAAAAACTTTAATCATTTCATCAATCCTAGTTTTCCTTTTACTGTTAGATTTCCAATTTGATAGTAGTAGCATATAATCAAGATAATCGGAAACATTCATTTTTTCGTAAAGACCTGGAGACTGCGGCAAATACCCAATTTTTTTACACCAAAATTTGGATGATGGTTTGAAATCTACGCCATTATAGTTGAAACTACCGCTATCTATTTTTAACAACCCAATTAAGGCTTTAATAAAAGTAGTTTTCCCTGCTCCATTATTCCCCAAAACACCAATAATTTCTTTTTCTAATTTACAAGAAACATTGTCAAGTATTTTTTTTGTGCCATATGATTTTGATAAATTATTAATTTCTAACATACTTTTTCTAATTGAGATTGATTGTTTTTTTAATTTCTAAATCATATAATTTTTGGTGAGTTACCAAAACTATCGTTAGTTCTTTGCTAATGCTTTGTATTAATTTTTCTATAGATTTTTGTTTTTCTATATCAATACCTATAAAAGGTTCATCCATAAGTAGCCACTGAGGTTGATGATACAAAGCACGAGCAATCAAAATACGCTGTCTTTCTCCCCCTGAAATCTGATGCCCATTTTCGCCAATTAGGTGTTTCTCTTTATTAGATAAGGAATCAATAATCTTTTTCATTTGAGATAAATCAATAGCTTTGTTCCATTTCCCCAAATCAAATTTTCTACCAAGCAAAATGTTATCTTTTAAACTTCTGGAATAAATATAACCGTTTTGTTCTACATAACCGATATTTTTGTAAAGTACAGTTTTATCAATTTCTTTTAGTTCAATATTATTAATTACAATACTTCCCTTTGTTGGCTCCAATATTCCTAATAATAATTTTAACAAAGTGGATTTCCCTACCCCCGAATCTCCTTTTATTTCGTAGCATCCACCTTTTAAAAATTCCATCGGTGGAAAAATAATTTTACTTCTAGTTTGATTAGGATAAACATAGCTACAATTTTTGCAAATAATTTTTTCTATTGACACTATCTGTGTCAAATTATTTGTTACAATTTTAGAAGAGTTATTAAAAATATTTTTTTCATATTTCTTATAAATTACAATAACTTTTAACAACCCCATATAAATACTGCTAAAATTCATAGTTGATGATAGAATCAAAGAATAGAGACCCCAAAAAGCAAAAAGTTCTCCTGTTGTAGTTAAATTATACATAAGGAAAATAAAAGCTAAAAAAGCTAAATAAACAGGCAAAACTGAAGATAAGAATCGATAGTATGATTGCCGTTTGTTTATATATTTAAAATAAATATAATTTTCACTTAAATAATCATCATACTTTTGTTTGGTTATATTATTTTCGACTGAAAAAGTATTGAATACTTTTACTTGGAAAAAAGATTGGAAAAACTCAACCAAGTTTGCAAGATATAGTTCGTTTTTTTTTCGATAATTTTTATAATACTCCTTCATTTTTTTATCCATAAAAAGATTTGGAATAAAAAACAACGGAATGAAAATTGAAATTATTAAAGTTAATTTAATATTTAGAAAAAATAGTATTGCATAAACCACAATTATAAAAATTATATGCTTAAGTAAAACGAAAAAACTCCCTGATAATACTGTTTCAAAATCATCTAAATCTTTTCTAATTTCCTCTGATAATTCCTTGGAATTTATAGAATTCCAAAACAAATATTTCTTTTCAAAATAGTATTCAATAATTTTTTCTTGGATATCTTTAATATTCCTAATACTAAATAATTTGAACATATTTTTTTGATGGTATTCGAAGATGGCTACAATTGCCAAAGAGAGTACCCATAAAAACATTAATATTAAAAGTGAATTATATTCAAGTAATTTGCTGTTTTTCAAACTGTCAATAACATTCATTGCTATTAGAGGAATTATCAATGAAATAATACTTGCAACTACCATAAATACTAATGGTAAGGTCAAACTTTTACTTTTATTTGGCAAATTTTTAATAATACCATATATAATCTTGAAATCTTTAAGCATAAGTAGTTTTTGTTCTAGAAAATTGGAGATATGAGTTACGTAAAAAATGTATTAGCCAAACAGATAAAAGTGAGTTTGTTGATAAATAAACAGCATAAAGAAGACAAGAAAATAAAAATAATTCAAGTTCTGTTAAAATTATTATTTTTTTAGAAAATGAAAGATGAATTAGATAAAAAAGAATTGAACCGCTTACAAAAATTAATAAATCACTTACACCCATATCATGCAATAAAAATACAAATGCAACACGCCAAATTAATTCTTCAAAAAAAGACAAAACCAATCTTTTAAGGTATTTTCTCGGTAAGTGGAATAAATCTTTTATCCATTCAAATAATTTATATTTAAATTTTAGAAAATAATCAAGACCGGCAGATGTTAGTAGTATCATTAAAGGTAGATAAAGAAGTGTTATAACAGCACTTATTAAAAGAAGATATAAAGTTTCTACTGAAAATGAATAATTTTTTGTCCAATAGATAGATAAAAATGCAAGAAAAAATAATATTAGTTCATTAGTTTTAATATAGATTTTAAGAATGAAATTTATTCTAAATATTGGAATTGCATTAATAAAATAATAACCTATTAACAGAAATTGTATAATATTTAAGATGTTATTTAACACTATTTTTTCTTCTGTATGATTCAACTCCTACTAAATTTCTATTTATATCATTTTGAAATAATTTAAAATTAAGAATTCTAGCTGCAGAATTTGCTTCATTCAAATAATATTTAACTTCTTTCAAAATCATTAAATCCAAATCGTTTATTGCAATTATTTTCTGTATTTTACTTAAGGTTAGTTTTTTGTTTTCTAAATGTTTTTTTAGCACCTTTAGTAAATATGATAAATCCGGTTTAATAATATCTTTTTTAATATCCATTAGGTCATCTAATAATTGATGTGCAATATGATAGTTTATTATCAACTTTTCACAAGTTTCAATTTTATCAATATTATTTTGTTGTAAACAAAATGAATAAAACGGTATGCAAATAGGAAGCGCTTTATTTCCCAAATACTTTAGATTATCAAATTCTAGAAAATTACCTAAATTTATATCTATTTTCTCTTTTTCCCAAATTAATGCCTCGTAATAAATTTTCTCTGTTTTATATAAATAAGTATATAACTTTTTGCTATTTTCAAAAGTGTGAATGGTGAGTAATTGACCAATAGAAAGATTTCTCAAAATGCGAAGATTCAAGAATTCCATTACATGTTTTCTAAATTGCTTTGATTTTACATGATATTCATCTATAATATTATCTTCTTTGAAATAATAGATACCAAGTAAAGCATTTGTTACTGCAAGTTTGTTTATTGCCGTTAGTGATATTTTCTCTGCTGTATAATAAAAATTATATGGGAAAGTTATAATCCAATTATTTTTAGAAAAAGTTTTTTTTGATCTTGCAAAATCAAAATAATTATCAATTGAATCGGCTGTTATTTGTTCTTTAATGATATTAAAAAAACTTGCTTGTAAGGTCTTTAATTCTGTTTCGAGGTTAATTATCATGGATTATTGTATTTTGAACTTTAATGTCATTACATTATTTACCGCTCTAATCTAATTATGGTATGGATGCCATATAATTTGATTATGTTTTACATTTACTTCAGGCATTTCAAATATGGTTATTTCCGCTGGACCTGTTTCAGTAATTAAATTCAACTTTCCATTACCATCAAAATCGCACAAGGTAACATATGTTTTCATTTTTTCATTTTTCTCGTTAATTAATTTACCACTATACAATTGATATTCAAGCATCTTTTTACCGGTTTTACCATTTACAATAAAAAGTTTATATTTATCATTAACACCAAATACCTCTGGTATATTATCTCCATTAATATCAAATAATGAAAGTGGCATTTGTGTTTCAAAACCTGTATTAAACTCCCAAATTATTGATAAATCAACACCATCAATACAGTAAACATAGTAATCAGCAGCACCACCTATTATATCTTTATTCCCATCTCCGTTAATATCATATAAAATCATACTTGTAATTAAACCATCATCACTTTCATGATCATTACCGCTAAATTCTTCAACATTTTTCAAAACTTTACCGGTTTCTAAATCAATAATATATAAATCCCCAAAAATCGTTGTTAGATATAGTAAATCTTTTTTGTTATTTGTAGTTGATTCAAAAGAAATTATTATATTCGGCATTATACCAACTTCCACAAAAAGCAAATCAAGTCCGTGTCGTCCTGTGTCTAATTCCCAAATTAAATTACCACTCTTGTAATCATAACAAACTATTTCATTATAAGCAGTTAAAAAACACATATAGTTTTTATAGAAATAGACTTTTTTAAAACTATCATAATTTTTTGCATTAACTTTATATGGTAACTCATCAAATTCATAATCATAAAAATTAAAAATATCGCCATTTTTTATCACATAATTTAGATTGTCATGATTGTGAAATATTTTCAAAGAAGAATAGACTGAATTTTCAGGTAAAGTTTTTGCATCTAACTTTTGACTATCTAGATCTAATGTATAAAGTTGATTCTCAACACGGTATATAAAGTCATTGATAGAAAATTTATCATCACTCCTATATTGATAAACCTGTTTTAATCTCTTTGTGTGTGATTTTTTAAAAGTAATTTTAAATTGGTTATCGATAATATTGACTCTTCCAAAAGTTACATTTTTTTCATCATAAGTAGATACTACTGCAATATAATTTCTACCATTGTTATTTATTACCTTGAAATTGCTTATCTGTTCTTTTTTTTCTAGCCTAATAGTTGTTACTTTTTTTAGTGAAAAGCCAAAAAATAAAGTTGAAATGGTTAGTATTATTAGTAGTATTTTCATAAATTACTCCAATATTATTTTTAACAAACACCCTTGAACTAGTGTACTGTTAATTAAGTATCAATAAGAAGACATATATCACTTTCTTCACCAGGACAATTTGAACCATCATAAAGTCCGCAGTATTCCGTAGCTTCTTTAGCCCGTAAAGTGTTCTTCATTATTAATCAAACGCACTTCAAATATATTTTCATCTTCAGTTTTTTCTATTATGTCAGTTTCCATTTTTCCTCCTTTTCAAATATGTTTTAGTTTAAACCTTCATTTATTTAGTAATCTGTTAAAAGTATTAACCTCCTTTCATTTTCAACTATAATTATTTATTAAAGTATGTTTCCCAAGTTCAAAGGGTGTTTGTAATTTTTCAAAAATTATTTTTCAATAGTTTTCAAATTATGTTTGAGATATTTTAAATCTTGTGTATTCAATTGACTATAAATATAAATTGCCATTTCAACTTCTTTTTTTAATCTATAGCAGAACATTTTATTGGGTTTGGTTAAATTTCCTGTTACTACTAAATTGTCATGGTAACAACCTCCTCCACAAAAATATTTTACCCAACAGTTTTGACATAATTTATCTTTTTTAGCTATCTTTTGTAAAAATTTGATACGTGACTTTTTATTAAATTCATTAATATTATCATATTTATATTCTTCCATTCCGACAAAACGATGACATGGGTAAACAACACCATCTGTATCAATTGCATTAAGACCTCTACCCGCACCACATGTAAATTGCTTCTTAGAACGTGTTCTCAAAATGTTAATGTATTTTAAAATATTTGAAGCTCCTTGTAAGGCATTCACGTGCTTTTTAATTTGCTCTAAAATAAATTTAGCTTGCTCTTTTGCATCTATTTCAACATTTTTATAATCTTGCTTGTCTAAGGCAAATGGAGTATTTTCTTTGGCAGAAACGGTAGCAAATTCTACTCTATCAAACCCAAAATCACATAAGTCCTTTCTGATTTTTGAAATGTTGGGGAAATTTTTTGTGACCGTTGCTCTTGCAGTAACTCGACCCCCACGTGATTGTAAAAACCTTTTTGTTCCTTTTACTATATTACTATAAGAACCTTTTCCGTTCTTAAAAGGACGATTTAAATTTTGTATCTTTTCATCTCCATCAAAACTAACCAATACAGTAAAATTGTGTTTATTTAAATACTTTATTACTTGGTCAGTAAACTGTGTTCCATTAGTTGTAACTGAGAAATTTATTTTTTTATTACTTACTTCTGCTTTATTCAAAGAATATTTAACAACTTTTTTTATTAGTGGAAAATTTAGGAGAGGTTCACCACCGAAAAAAACAACTCCTATCTTTTTTCCCTTACCAGAGTTTTCAAATAACCAATCAATACTTTTTGTAGCAGTAACTAACGTCATTGTACTTTTATTGCCATAAGAGCCATCACCGCCATAGCAATAAATACAATTTAAGTTACATGTTTGTGTAACATTTAAGGAAATACTAGTTATGCTTTGATTGCGTAAATTATTGATATTAAAAGAGTTCTGGGGGTTAGTAAAATGCAAATCAAGTTTTTTAACAGCTACTTGCAATTTATTTGGTAATGTGTCATATTTTGTGGAACTATTTAGACTATGAAATAAATAAAAATTTATTTCATACGCAGTTACTTTTTCACTATTCACAAGAAAATATTTTTTTTAAATTTAAACTTGTGGTATAAGACTGTACTTCTCAACGGTTTTCTCTAATTAACACTATAAATTATAATATTGTTAATATAATACTTTTTATTAAAACATTCAATTCTTTATTAGTTTAATTTGAAGATTCGTTTTTGAAGAGAAAGAAAAGAAATAATTTTAAAAATTAGTACGGAATTTTTTCTATTTTATCGTATTATTAATAAGTAAAAATATAGAAATTAATTAAAGTAAAAGGTCATTATGAAAATCCACGAATATCAAGCAAAAGAAATTTTAAGAAAATTTAATGTTCCCGTACCAATGGGTACAGTTGTTTTTTCTCCTGAAGATGCTGTTAAAGCTGCAAAAGAAATTCCCGGAAAAATAAAAGTAGTAAAAGCTCAAATACACGCCGGAGGCAGAGGTAAAGGCGGCGGTGTTAAGGTTGCAAAAGGAATTCCCGAAGTTAGAAAATATGCTAAACAAATTCTAGGAATGAATTTAGTAACTCACCAAACCGGACCTGAAGGAAGATTAGTAAAGAGACTTTTAATTGAGCAAGGTGTTAATATTGATAAAGAAATGTATGTTGGTATTACTTTAGATAGAGCTCAATCAAAAAATGTTGTAATGGCTTCTACAGAAGGCGGGGTTGAAATTGAAAAAGTTGCTGCTGAAACTCCAGAAAAAATAATAAAAGAAACTATCGATCCTGCAATAGGAATGCAACCTTACCAAGCAAGAAAGTTAGCATTTGCTTTAGGTCTTGAAGGAACTCAATTTAAGAATGCAACTAAATTTTTAATGGCACTTTACAAAGCTTTCGATTCAACTGATGCATCCATTGCAGAAATAAATCCATTGGTTGTTACAAAAGAGGGAGATGTTATTGCTCTTGATGCTAAAATGAATTTTGATGATAACGCAATGTACAGACATAAAGATATTCTTGAGTATAGAGATTTTGAAGAGGAAGAACCACTTGAGATTGAAGCTTCAAAATATGACTTAAATTATATTAAGCTTGATGGTAATGTTGGTTGTATGGTTAATGGTGCCGGACTTGCAATGGCAACAATGGACATCATTAAATTAGCCGGTGGCGAACCAGCAAACTTTTTGGATGTTGGCGGTGGTGCAAATAAAGAAACTGTTGCAAATGGATTTAAAATAATTTTAAGTGATCCAAATGTAAAAGCAATTTTAATAAATATTTTTGGCGGAATTGTTAGATGCGATAGAGTTGCTCAAGGTGTTATAAATGCGGTAAAAGAAATTAAAGTTGATATACCAATAGTAATAAGACTTGAAGGTACAAACGCAAAAGAAGCAGGTGTACTTTTAAAAAAATCCAAAATGAATTTTGAAGTTGCAACTACTCTTGAAGATGCAGCAAATAAAGTTACTGCTGTTTTATCAAACTAAAGGAAATTATTATACTTTAAAAACTCACTTGTTGAATTTTACACTAAACCCATCATTTTCAATAACGGTTTCAACAAGTGAGTTTAAATTTCCATTCAATTTTACCATAACTAAATTTTCATCGGATAAAATAACAGCAAACATCTCTGTAATTTCTTCTGAGTCATCATCTTTAATAAAAATCCCTACCATTTCATCACCGTCAATTGTTTTTACAACACTTTGGTATTCGTTTTCTCTCATACTACTTGAAACTTCGTTTAGTAAAGAGCGTGTTGGTTTTGATGATTTTGTAACTCGATCATAAATCCCAATATTAACATTGGAAACATGTTTTAATATTTCATCAATATTTTCAATGTCATCATCCTTATCAACAAGCTTTACAAATTTACTTGCAAAAAAGAATCCCGCTTTACCAACTGAAAACTCTATTGTTTTATCAAAGTCGTCATTAAAATTATTTAAAATTTGAGTTCTTATATTTCTAAATTCTTTATTAACTCCAATACAGCCTGTACTTGTTATAGCTAACAATATCAAGGCGAAAATAGGTAGTAGTTTTATATTTTTCATTTTGATCCTCTCATTATTTCATTTGTCTTTTGTCATTTTTGTTGGATTGGGAATCCAGGTAGTTTTTAACCTTGCTCAAATGCCTGGCACTTTCAAAGTGCCAGGCATTTCTAGGTATTTTCAACAAACTGTTATTTTTTCTTTTTCTTAATATCATCTAACCCCGGTATATCAAACTTATCTCCAAGTTTATTAATTGTTTCTAAATCAATACTTCCAACTATATTTACAAAAGTTGTTTCATTCCCATCCATAGTAACAACCGTTAGACCAACAAAATCTTCTTCGCCGGCAGTTTTAACATATACGTTTGTTGCTTCTCCTCTATATTTTGTCTTAACAATTCTATCCCATTTTTTTCTTCTTAAATCTTTATCAATAGTTTTTATGTTTTGTAAAATCTGTTTAGTGTTACTCTTATTCACTTCAAAAGTATTTACTTTAATCAGTTTTAATCCACCAAGTAAATTAGAAAGTTCAGGTTCTTCTTCGCTATCCGTAAACTTGGCAACCATTCGTAAAAGTTTTTCTTCAATTAAAATTTCCGTTACAAGGTCATCTTCACTAAACAACGATGAAAGATTTTCAAAATTAACATATCCTGGTTCACTTAAATAACTTTCATCCTGAGCAAACAAAGTTGCGGTTGAAACTAAGACAAGTACGATTAATAAATTAGTTAGTTTTTTCATATCTATTTTCTCCTATAAATAAATTATTTACTAAATTAAATCCTTTGTGAACAGGGACTCCAACCTGTTCGGTTAAAATTTCTTTTTCTATTGTTCTGCGTGTTTTATTAAAAATATCTGCTATCATTGCAAGTGATTGTTTTACTTGAATATCTGCAAGTTCAATTTCTTGAGTTGAATATTGTTGTTTAATTTCCGGTCTGTTAAAAATAAATGTAGAAACTATTGCGAATACAAAAACCCCGGCTACCATTGATGCTAAAGCTGGTCTGCTAAAAACAAGTGTGTATAAATCGAAGAAAACTGATTTTTCTTTTGAGATACTTTGTTTTGTAATTGTAGCTGAATTTTTAATAATTTTTTCGGGACATTCTTCCAACTCTAGACTATTAACTTGTCTTACAGTCTGTTTGTATTTTGCTAAAGTTGTTTTAACTTCTTCATTCTTTTTTGCCAGTAAATAAATTCTAATTTTCTCAATACTACCAGCATCGCTATAGGCTACGGCTATAATTCGGTTTAATAATTTTTCATCCATCTTAAATCACCTTAACAATTGTAATTCATTTTGTAAATTTTTTCTTGCACGCAAAATGTAAACTTTTACACTATTAATAGGGATGTCTAACACCTTGCTAATTTCTTTGTATTTCATTCTATCAATTTCATATAAAATAAAAGTACTTCTTATTTTTTCCGGTAATCTTTTAATAGCTTCTTTAACTTTTGCATCATTCATTCTATTTTCTGTAACTTCAACCGGATTTTCACTTTGTTTGTTAGTTGTAAAATCTAAAATATCATCTGTTGATAGTGGGTTTTTTTCAAGTTCTCTCTTCCGTTTTCTTAAAAAATCTATACATAAATTATGAGTTGTTTTCATAATCCAACTTTTTGCTGAAAGAAGTTTGAACTTGTCCATATTCTTCCAAATACGTATTAACACTTCTTGCGTAATGTCATCAGCATCCATCCGGTTCTTCAGCATATAAAATGCATAAGTGTAAACTCGCTTCCTATATTGCTGAACTAAAAAATTATATTTTGTATTTGTTAGCATAGTTCCTAAATTATAGACGAAACTTACAACGCTTTTGTTACAAATTAAAAAAATAATTATTCAGGAGAAATTTTATGAATACTCAAGAAATTATAAAGTTCCTTACAAAGATTGAATTGTTTAATGATTACGATGAAGACGAGTTACAACTACTTGCCGAAAATGTAACTGTAAAAACAATTGAAAAAGATTCCTTAATATTTAGTGAGAACACTCCACGTCATCATATGTATATGATTTACGAGGGAGAAGTTGAACTTTTTAAGACTACAACTTTTGGGGATGAAAAACGTTTATCATTTTTTTCCAAATATGATTTTCTTGGAGAAGGCTCATTGATTGATGATTCTCCACATTCAACCTCTGCAAGAGCTTTATTGAAAACTACTTTGATTGTAGTTAAATGTACAAAATTGACCGAAATTATTAGCGATAAAGGAATGATGGCTGTTAAACTTTATTCCAGAATTGCTAGAGTTATTTCAAGAAGAATGAACAGAACTAATACAAGAGCTGTAAATATTGGAGCTCAATATGAATCTGGTAGAACAAGAAAAGAACATGATTTAATTGGTTATAGAAATGTCCCTGAAGAAAGATATTATGGAGTTCAAACATTAAGAGCTTTGGAAAACTTTAATATTAGTGGACAAAACATTAATACATTTCCTAGTATTGTTAGTGCTTTTGGAATAGTTAAAATGGCAGCAGCAAAAGCTAACTTTGATGTAGGTTTACTTTCCGAACCAGTTGCAAATGCTATTATAGAAGCTTGTAATGAAATTATTAATGGAAAACTTCATTCAAATTTTGTTGTTGATATGATTCAAGGAGGTGCAGGAACATCAACAAATATGAATGCCAATGAAGTTATTGCAAATAGAGCTTTAGAACTCCTTGGACGTGATAAAGGTGATTATAAATATTGCCATCCAAACAATCATGTTAATCTTTCCCAATCCACTAATGATGCTTACCCAACAGCAGTAAAACTTGCCTTAATGCAAGCTAACGAAAGTCTGATATTTATTTTAAAAGATTTAATTGAATCGTTTAGAACAAAGGGAAAAGAATTTTCACATATAATAAAAATGGGAAGAACTCAATTACAAGATGCCGTACCAATGACACTTGGACAAGAGTTTGAGGCTTATGCTTCTACACTAGAAGAGGAAATTAGCCGATTAGAACAAAATGTAGAGTTGTTCTTGGAAGTAAATATGGGTGCAACTGCAATAGGTACTGGTATAAATGCTACCCATGAATATAGTAAAAAATGTATTGAACATCTTTGCGATATAACTAAAAAAGATATTGTGTTAGCAAGCAATCTTGTAGAAGCAACTCAAGATACAGGAGCTTTTATAATGTACTCTTCTGCAATAAAAAGATTAGCTGTAAAATTATCAAAAATTTCTAATGATTTAAGATTGCTTTCATCTGGTCCCCGCACTGGGTTTAACGAAATTAACTTACCGGCAATGCAACCTGGCTCATCTATTATGCCTGGCAAAGTTAATCCGGTAATTCCTGAAGTTGTAAACCAAATTGCTTTTAAAGTTATTGGAAATGATTTAACTGTAACACTAGCTGCAGAAGCCGGACAACTTGAACTTAACGTAATGGAACCTGTTATTGTTCAAAGTATATTTGAATCAATTTCAATTCTTGCGAATGGAATGAGTACATTAAAATATAAATGTATAGATGGAATTACTGCCAACGAAGAGCATTGTCTATCACTTGTAAAAAATAGCATTGGAATTATTACTGCTTTAAATCCAACACTTGGATATGAAACCAGTACTCAGTTGGCAAAAGAAGCTCTTGATACAAACAAGGGAATTTATGAATTAGTACTTGAGAAAAAATTACTATCGAAAGAAAAGTTGGATGAACTGCTGGCTCCGGAAAATATGATTGGCCAAGGTTGATTTGAACTTGATACTTTTAGAAAACTATACTAACGATTACAAGCGAAAGAGAAAATAGATAGAAGGCAATGCGTAAGGAAATAAAGAATTCAGTAAAAAAATCTATTGTAATACAAAAGACTATTATAGATAGCATTTATAGTATTCGTAGTATGCAAATAATGATAGATGAAGAATTAGCACAAATGTATGATGTAACAGTAAAACGACTTAATAAACAAGTAAAACGTAATATTGATCGTTTCCCTGAAAAATTGAAGTCCCCCAAATTGCTAGTTCCAATAATAATTCATTAAGGTCGCAAATTGCGACCTTAGAAAAAGGACGTGGAAAACATCGCACGACTGTTTTCTTATTATTGATGAAAAAATAATTTATTACTTTGGAGCATCATTAAAGATCTTGGTAAAAAGTGGTTTGCTTTTTCTAAATTAGATATGGATGCAAAAGAGATAATTGAAAAATTATAAAATAGTTTACAATAAATAATAAATAGAATTTATTATGGATGCACTACTCTTAATGGTTGTAACTTTTGTCGGTTATATTTTAATGTATAGAGTTTACAGTAAATATATAGCAACAAAAATATTCAAGCTGAATAATGATAATGTTCCTCCCTCAATAGAGTTTGAAGATGGAATAGATTATGTCCCGACTAAGAAAGGAATAATATTCGGGCATCATTTTACTTCTATTGCCGGTACGGGACCAATTGTTGGTCCGGCAATAGCAATTATTTGGGGCTGGGTTCCGGCTGTTCTTTGGGTTTTTGTAGGTAGTGTTTTTATTGGAGCGGTTCATGATTTTGGTTCCTTAATAATATCAATGCGAAACCAAGGGAAGTCAATATCTGAATTTGCTGCCAAGTATATTACAAACAGAGCAAAGCACTTTTTCTTTTTTGTAGTACTACTTGCTTTATGGGTTGTAATTTCAATCTTTGGTTTAGTTATAGC
>JAUTBQ010096754.1:0-16117 GCA_032361185.1 Lepetodrilus ovalis | reverse complement strand
TCTCTCTCTCTCTCTCTCTCTCTCTCTCTCTCTCTCTCTCTCTCTCTCTCTCTCTCTCTCTCTCTCTCTCCTTGTAATATCAACCTCACATATATTTCAAAACACATTTTGACATTATATTCTACGGTTTCATTGTCAACCATTCCCAATTCTAGTACAGTGTATGACGATGCTGCAAGGCATCTCAGCTAAGCATCTGAGTGGTGACCTTTCACACATTACTTATTTCAA
This sequence comes from Lepetodrilus ovalis, assembly GCA_032361185.1. Lineage (NCBI taxonomy): Eukaryota > Metazoa > Mollusca > Gastropoda > Lepetellida > Lepetodrilidae > Lepetodrilus > Lepetodrilus ovalis. The sequence continues at coordinate 15,886 of JAUTBQ010096754.1, read as the reverse complement.
GTATGAATGTATTCCTGACATCTATTCCTCATCACTTGGACCTCTTTCATTCCCCCACACTGTTGACAGGCTGCCACATGTGGAACTGCTGGTGATATTTATCTATGATTAATGAGAAGCTTGTTTGTTTCCGCTGTTACTGTAACAAGTGATAGGCTCATTGAAGCCACTTAGAGAGATTACTGGCTTAGCATGTAGCGTGAACTATTACCCCTAACATTATAACAGTGAATTTCATGGACATTTAAACACTAATGGGTGCATTGTGAACATAAAACACAAATAAAGCATTCTGAATAATCTCCACATTCGTCATTGCAATAACTTCCAAATTGGAACCACAAGCATGTTCGAGAATGTGACAAACATAACTCAGTTATCCATGATGGGAGCAACATCCCTGCGAAGGACGGACTTTCCAAAGACATGGAAACGTGTTGTGCATAGCAAACCAAGCAGGCTGCATCCTAGGTGTTCACCAGGGCTGTAGGTTGATTTGGATCCAGTGGCTAGAAGATCATTCTACAATTGCACAACAGAGACAGTGGCATCTCTAGGGATGGTGGACTCATAACTAGTTTTACACCCACAAATGGCCGATTGTAACGAGCTCCTTCTCTTCATTCTACCACCATCTTAAAATCTAATTACATCGCCATTCACCCTGGCCGCACAGGGACGGCCAATTGGGCGTGAGAAACGTCATTGTGCTTCCGGAGCATGGCAGCATCACCTCGGGCAACCCGCGACACTTGAGCAAAATGGCCGCTCTTTCCTTACCAGGCCTATTGAGAATAATGAAAGATTGCAGCCGATGTGTTTGCAAGATTTACTTAATTATTTTCTGTCTTTCCATAGTATTACAATAGGGGGCGTATTGTCTGATTTTTCTTTAAGCATGACTCGATTGCCTTCCGTATTGTGATTGCATAAACACTGAAATGTCATCTTTTCCTTGAAGGGGAATCATCCTGTTATTGTGATTTCCAATGAATAACATGTTAGTGTTGAAAGCTTTCAGTATAGTTTCAAGTGAATGATTGCAATAATGAGTCTTTAATCAATAGAAGTCTATTGTGTAAATGTCTCGCCTTTCTTTTGTGATAATTTCAATGTGCATGTTAGAGTAAACAATTTATGAGTTCAGTGCATGAAATTAGAGCCAATTATTGATGTTCAGGATATTATTAGGATGTTTGATCAAAATCATTAACACATGTAGGATAAATGCTTCTCCCAATGATGTTCTCAACTAGCTCTTGAAAAATGAATTACATATTGTAACAAAATCACTAGCACAATCATGTAGGTTTGACATTTTATAGAATTTGATCTTGAGTTAAATTTCTTCAAATTTCAACCATCAGATACCAGAACAATGTTGAACATTTCTGAAAACTTCCTCGATGAAGGTCCGGTCCATTACTACACATGGATGGAGGCAGTAACCAGCCTGGCGTTTGTAATGCTATTTGCCTGCAGACTAATAACAACGTGGTCTTCTTGCCATCTCCATTGCACTTAGCTTTCCTGGTGTCATTGCAGCCATTAATGTGGCTAGACCAATATTTCTCAATCCCACATTATTTCTGTGCCATTCTGTAGTTACATTATTGTCTTTAACAAGAGGAAATTGGCAGCAGTTTGGTAATGTCGCATCTGAAACCAGACGACTTTCAATCTGGTGAATTCACTAAGGACATTGTAGGACCATTTACCATTTCATGTAGACTTCATTGGGAATTCAAGGTCAGCTTTTACATTAACCAGAAGTATGTCCTGTTCAAATAGCAATTCCACAATCTTTTATATCTTAAAGACATATCTCAGTATTGCTATCATCATAAATGGGTAAAAAAGATTCCTGCTGTGACGTAAAACAATAATTCACTGTATTGCTATTGGGTCAGATGTACTGTTTTCTGCACTACTGATAATAATACTTAATTCTTATGCATTTCGCACAATAACCTGTACATGTATATCTCAGATGACACTCTCAAAGACCATTAGTCATTGTAGCATTGACAGGAACATCCTATTTCTTTAGCAAATGTTCCTTGCAGACTGAACCGATGAGCACAATGTTCTTTGTTAGGGTTCTGCATATGACAGCTGACTTCAGTGTGGAGAGGGGGTTCTCATTCCAAGTGTGTCAGTTCTGTCAATGTAGCCGTCCAAATGGCCAATAATTAGCAGCCACAAATGACCATGAAATCGGATTCTGTGCAAACTTCATCTGGTGGTGGTGGTGATTAAAACTGGAATTTGGTCAAAGACACCTCTTGATCTCCCACGATGCAATCATATCCCTGTTTGTTGCCCACGATCATTGTAAAATAGCATTGAAACAAAACCAAATCAATTAATATTTCAATTTATTTGCCAAAATTAATTGAATATTTTTTTTCTCTCCAGGTTTTCTATGATAAATTTGTTGCTTTTACCTAAGTAATTAAAACACTTGTCCAATGCTATTATTTGTGTTTGGACAATTTGGGAATTACCATTTCAGAGTTGCAATGCCATTGTTCAAACATGAAAGTTCATGCCGTGACACGTTCTTGACTCATCAAGCACTGGGTATTTTGTCTGCATAATCATTGGACATAATGAAACAGGACTCAGTCCAAGGGGAATATATTAAAAATCATGACCAAATTTTATAGCGCCTTTCAAACGAAGTCAGACAGAGGCAGATGACAATCAGTCCAAGAGATAAAACCAGAATTAAATAATTACTCAACCTTGTTGAAGTCGCCAACAAACACAGCTTCTTTGCACGGACAGTTTTATTTGTTCTGTTCTATCTCTGATGATGCATTCATCAGAAATTTGCATCAATTAATACCATTTTAGATGTTGTCTCATCTTGTCTTCTTGTCCCTGGTGTGGCAAAACAAGTGACATTTACTGTCAGTTTATATGAGCCCGGTTTAGTAGTTCTTTGTAAGATAGTTTCTCTCGGAACATAAAAATGTGGAAGCAATTCAAATACTTCACTTGACTGATTCTTCCACCATTATGATAAAGCCTTATCAGATATCTCTAAGTCTCGGCCAGAAGACAAAGAAAATTCATTTACATTAATTTCTGATGGATTTGCCTTTTAAAAGATGACATTATGATGTTTGCCGCAATCTTTGATGTGGAAAATATTGCATGCAACATTGATAATCTACAAATCTGTCACCAGTGCATGTGTGTGTAGCCAAGTGTAATATAAGATGCTCCTACCGATCTTGGCCAGTAAGGGTTACCCCTTTGGGTTGTTGGTAGAGGAAGAGCATTGGACTCGCAATTCCGTAACTCAGGTTCAAATCCCAGAGGAGTCATGTTACTTGTGTATATATTTACGAAAGAAGAAAAGCTAAGTGTATTTTAATGATTGAGTAAGTCTCAACACGCTGATAAGAACAATGTCATTCTCAGTAAACACCTTAGCCTGGAGTGTAGCACTGTGTGTAAACTCTAACTTACAAACTTCCTAAAAGCTTTTAGTCATAACCAGCTACATTTCTGTTGCAAAGACACACTCATTTGTCTGTAAAGATATTTTTTTTCAAAATGTTCACAGTCAGGGTGCAAGTAATTTTACCTCATTACATTAAGTGAAAGCATTTAGTGATTTCACCATAGATTTTCCCATCATATGCCAGGTTGCTTTGTCAGAATACAACTCCCAGAATAGCCAAAGATGCAAGATTTGATTGATTTCCACCACTGAATGAAAGTCTGTCCAAGTGGGGCCAGCAGGGAATGGATGCATCTTTATCTGATCGGCGTCTTCAAGAGGTGACGATTGTATCGATGTATGTTTCATGAACCTTGAAAGATGTATTTGCCCATCCAGGCACTCTCTGTTGTCAAGTGATAACTGGAAGCCTTTGGTTGTTCTGCATATACTGTATGATTCAATTTCACTGATGACATTAGAAAGGTGTGCGCACATGGCTGGTGGGTTCTCCTAAGATGTGACCAGGAATTAATTTAATAATCAGATTGTACCAGGCAGAAAGTCTGAGTATAACACTAATGATATCAGTAAACATTACAAAAGCTGCCACTACAACAACACTGTACATGTAGCAATGTTTGTGAGTGTAATATTGTCAGTGTGCATGATGCATTATGTACTACACTGAAGGATAGGTTGTCTGTTTATGCTAGGAGTGTGTGTGTGTGTGAGAGAGAGAGAGAGAGAGAGAGAGAGAGAGAGAGAGAGAGAGAGACAGAGAGAGAGAGAGAGACAGACAGACAGACAGACAGTGACAGACACAGATTGAGAGAGAGAGACAGAGGGAGAGAGAAAGAGGGAGAGGAGAGAGAGAGAGAGTCAGACAGACAGACAGACAGCCAGATAACGACAAATACAGAGAGAGACAGAGAGAGAAGGATATACTGAAAGTGAGAGAAATGCAAATAAACAAGAAAGAAATGCAAATAAATAAGAAACCAAGCCTTTTTACATCAATCCAATTTCCCACAATAACACAGTATCTACGACCCATTCACCCATAGCTCCCCAGGTGGATGGAAGATGGTAGCTAGATATGTAGATGCCTATTGTGCTTCCATGTTTGATCAGCATGCCTGACGACTTCCATGTCTTGTACTATTACCAGACTACAGTGTTCCTTGCAGGCATTTCTGGCAGGAGCTGATGAACTGTGCATTATTCATCCACCTGGTAGGTAGGAAACAGACACACATAAAGTATTCATTATCTGTGGACACAAAGCACAGCTATGTTTTCCTTTGATGTATTGCAGACTGGATCATCATGTGTTATGTAGTGACGTAAGGTTACTATGATTGCTTGCAGGCATACCAAAGTATTATACAGGCATGATGGTGCTCAGGCATACCAAAGTATTATTCAGGCATGATGGTGCTCAGGCATACCAAAGTATTATTCAGGCATGATGGTTCTCAGGCATACCAAAGTATTATACAGGCATGATGGTTCTCAGGCAGACCAAAGTATTATATAGGCATTATGGTGCTCAGACATACCTAAGTATTATAAGGGCATGATGGTTCTCAGGCATACCAAAGTATTATTCAGGCATGATGGTTCTAAGGCATACCAAAGTATTATTCATGCATGATGGTTCTCAGGCATACCAAAGTATTATACAGGCATGATTGTTCTCAGGCAGACCAAAGTATTATACAGGCATAATGGTTCTCAGGCATACCATTATGTAATGCTTCTCAGCCATGCTAGAATATTATGCAGTGGTAGTGATTCTCATGCAAAACACTATACCGGTATGTGAACAGATATAATGGCATAAGAAAGGATTGTACAGAAATGACAATTTTCATGTACAGTATACTAAAGTGTAATACAGCCAACATTATTATTATTCTTTTAGTGAAAGTGTGTTTATCAATTCCATATCTACCAGCATGTAATATGATTGAAGCCATGTGAAGTAAGGAAATACTTAATTTAATTAACATCACAATTACATGGATAGTTTGACAACAATATTTAAAGCTAATTTACATAATGGACATGTTTAGAAAAACTTCTACTTTATCTTTGAGAAAATTCCCAAACCCAATGCTTTATTATTGACAAACTGTATGCACCAAATAACATTGGCGTTGTCACTGATGAGAAACAATGGGCTATTGTTATCACAATGACATGTCAGTAGTGTTAATCATACTGTGTCATCAGTAGAACATAATAGTAATTATTGATGAGGACTTTTACAATGGATGTTTCTGACTAGATAATTATTACGATATATTGTGTTTTAATTGCTTGATCTTTGTTTAACTGAGATGTACGCGGCACGATCAATGCCACAGCACAACATGCACTGACAACAAAGATGACAGGATATGAACAAACTGTTTGATGGTGCATCACAGGATGCAGGCATGGACTGATGCTTTGTCCAATTGCAGAATGGGAAGAATTTTATTAAATTCCACCGTGCATTTTTCTCTGTTGTGTCCTGGGTGCTTCGTCTGGGCCCGACTGCAAGTCACATTCTGACTGCGAGTCACATTCGCAGACACAAAGGTCTCCAATCAAGCTCCATGCCAGCGAGGCCCCTCCTTCTCTAACCCCTCATTAACTTTTTATCGAGGTTTTCTCCGTCTCCCTTCGGTCGTGTATCTCTGTATTGTACATGCCTTGATTTGTGTTTTGCCTGATTTGTCCAGTCATCATATTGTTTTCAGTCTCGGTAGCGGGTCATTGAAGCAAACAGCTTCATTTGAAGCGACTTAAATTGGGAGGGTCCGTCTTTCTTGTGGCCGTTCAGGGCTTTTTGAGACAGATGGCTGGTCGGGAGAGAGATGATTTCTTGTAATGGATCGCAGTTCAGTTGAAACAAGTTCTGTTTGTTTAGTGCTTCACCCTGCCCAGAGACAGGGCACACAGATATCCCACAGCTAGCAATAATCGCTTGGTGGAACTCTTCATACGAGAAATCAAATTATTAATTTTATCAAATGATGTTGACCCCTCCCAGAATTTTTGCTATTGGTGTTTTGTCTTGCTTGAGGACGTGATGTTGTCACTTGGTAAGGTTTCTGTGAAGTGATTCTTAATAGGGTGTTTCATCCTGTGATGTGCTTGTGCTGCTTGTGATAATATACGACATCCTCTGACATACTGCAGCAGCTATTTCATTTAGGGTTTTATCGACGTGGACTTTTAGCAAAGGATGCAGCTCATTTAAAAAATACTTTTATGTGATAGCTTTTGAAATGTCATCTCATGACATTAGGAGATTAAGTTTGGTAAAAAGTATATTTTGTGGCCGTTGTTAAATAATCTGTCCATGGATATCGCAAGATGACACCTCCTACAATTAAGGATGCTGTCATCCAGAATGGCTTTGTGGAAACTGATGCTGTTTGGGCAATATCCTGCTGGCACATTACCGCGTTCAATCTTGTATTTTTTTCAAAACTTAATTGTACGAGTTTTATGGAATTAAAGGCAGACACTGCACAAACAATAAAGGCCATGGTTAACACTTAGTAGCGGCACGGGAGATTTGGAGCAATGCAGGCTAACACTGGTGGTAAGAGGAAAAGGAGCGGAATCAGGAGATGCGCTTCGTGTGTGCTCCTTTGACACTGAAACTAGTTCCCCCCAGCTATGCACAACACCATTGATCAAAGATCTGAGAGTCACCAGCACCAAAGATGGAAGCATAGGAACCTCATTCTGGAAAGAAGCACGCACAAGGGCAGACCACTCTTGCATTTCCTTTTGCTGTTTACCCGATGTTTCTCTGAATAGATCTGTTCTCATAGCTTTTGGAATGGAGTCAGGCATTCAAATTAATGGGCTTGCCTTTTTTCCTTTTTCATTTCTTTGGAAATTAAAATTGTATTTCCATTTGTCAAGGTTGCTCTTTACTGATGACATGTGCTCTGAATTGGAACTGTTCGGCTTCGAACTGGAAACATACTTAACTCACTGATAGTTAATGGTAATAGGTGATGTCAACTGACAGAGAACATAACAGAACTATTAGTGACCACTTTAAGAGAAACTTTACACTATCAGTCACTACCTGAAATCACTTAGTCATTTTCAAAGTACATTTATATGCAAGTGATATCTTATGATGAGTACAGTAGCTGGTTTTCATGTTAATAGAGAATGAGTGTATTGGTTTTGGATTCAGGTTTATCGCAATGTTCTCTATACCATGTAATAGTCTACTCTGTACTTGTCTTTATAATCTATCATTATCAATTATCAAAGACAACAGTTATCAAGGATATCTCCACAGGCTGATGCTATCCCAACCAGTTTAGTTGTAACTTCAAAATAGAATATTTGCATAATATTGATGTATCTTTAGAGAAATATTATAGTTATAACACTGAGTTTAAATCTGTTTCATCAATTCATCTTTTTCTTCTTTGAACCACATCCCCGGAGACATATTTCTTACTGACATTTGCGAAAATAGAATTGTATAATAGGATATGTCCTCCCACATTAAAGTCTATGTTTCAGTTGAAGATATTCCTGTAAACTGAGTGTAATATTCTTACCAGTTTAGTTTTGTAATGTCACACTACTTTTCTATGTTAAATATAGATTATATTGTCAAATACCTAGATGCAGCATATCTCCAGGGTAGATATGGTTGCCATTCATTATTGATAGATAATAGAAAGTAAGGTTCTTTAAAGCATATAGCAAGTTATATTAGCTGCATTCTAAATTGTCAATGGCGAGTAGTAACGGTTTGTTTTTATATTGAAGCAGTAATAATGTCTGCAATATACTTTAATGTATGTCACCTGTTTTAGTAGATAATCAAGCATTCAATTCCTATTTATTTTACGAATGGAAATATTGTTATGAATTGGTGACTCTATTACTTGAACTCAGTCTGTGATGAAGGGAACCAGATATGTTCTCAGTGTTTTCAATAGGTGGCAGCGACCAGCAAAATTGTCCATCTACTTCCATAATTTTGCCATCTACTTTCAATCTCAAATAAATCAATTTATATGTGAAACTTTTGATAATTCATGTGATTGACATCTTACTTTTGCTACTCTGCCACCCACTTCAAATTCTACTGAAACCATTGGTTCTACAGAGCATTGTATGTCAAATCCAGCAGGGGGAGGGTTAATAAGGAAATATAATAGAATAGGGAATGTAGATATAGCCAGGTGTGGTAGAAGGTATCCCCCTGGTCTTGGCCAGAGGGTTAGCCCCCTTGGCTCAGTTACTAGAGCATTGGACTCACAGTCCAGCAACTTGAGATTGAATCCCAAGATCGGAATTGGTCCTCGGTTTCATATTCAAGCCATCTGTACACTGTCACTACTTTTCACTTGTTTAACAAACACAGATGAGCAGATTTACTACTTTAGATTAGATTTAAAAAACTTTCTGCAATTGCCTCAAGTCTGGCAAAGTTTTGTGAAGAGAAATCAATTACAGTACCTCTGACTTACTAAGTTAGTTTGCTCAAGTATATGAAATACTAGTTTAAAATCCCTCAAAATTGATTGTAATTTTTTTCTTGGTTTAATGCAGTAGGAACTGTTATTAAGTTCTTGTTAACCTCACACAAGTATTGATGAGTTTAATAACTCAATTCGCACTAGTACGCTTATGTAGAATACTAAGTTAGGATTCTTCAGAATTCAATTTTTTCTCTCAGAAATATTCAGATTTTTTCTCTCTGTTCCCTGCAGCAGGAACAATTTTCAACTTTTTGTTAAACTCCCACAACTATTGATGAATATTATCTGGAAAGCTCTATTTGAGGAATTGTAAGAGTCACAGATTCTTAAAGAACCTATAACCAGAATACGCCTTTGACATTTACTTGGTAATTTCTATGTGTTCTTCAAGGAATATTTGAGATTTGAAACTTTACTTCTTCCCTAAGTAAAGGGGTTGGGGTAACTTGCTGTAGAAATCCTTGAAGCTTTCCTAATTTAGACAGTAGACAAACCTCGGACAGACATTGAATAGAGTTTCCCGGAAGTGGTGTCTTGCCGCGTTAGAGAGGCTCACTCTGCTGGCATGAATGGGAATAATTCCCCAAGACCAACTCATCTAGGTTTGCAAATATGACCTATAGACATACCTTGAGGATGTTCTATGGGAGATTTAAGAAGGATATTGTGTATTGATGGAGAGTGCTGAGCCAAGAGCGAAGTACGGCATATATATCCTCCTAGAATGGTATTGATTGAAATCATGAGTAGACATACGGAGACAGTGGACTATGTGGACAAACACTTCATTGGAATCAGTCTGCTGGTAAATACACCCTTCTCCTGCCACCTAAACCTCAAAGGTGTAATTTATGGAGATCTGTCTTCTCAACGTTTGAATTGACCCCCTTTTCTACCGTATAATAATTGGGGTTTGATTGAAGACTTGGGACTTGGTATTTCCTGCAATCTTGAATAATATTGGAAAATTAGGTTTATGAAATCTTGAGTTTCTGCCAATGATTTCTTCATTTAGACTGTCCATACTCATACAGAGTATATGGGTCAGTCATATTTCTCAGTCTCTACTTTGAGAGATACTGATTACCGAGGTCCCCATTGAATACCATCATTATGGCGATCTCCTGTGTCTCAACCAGGTCTTTCTGCTACTTCTTATAAGTGCAAGCAATATGGTACGTACTTAAGTGATATAAAATGGCTTTACTACTTTCTTCATAATTGTCCCGGGGTCATGCAGTTGCCATGGTTACCAAGAGCTGTTTCAGAGTGATATAGTGCCTAAACTGCTAACTGAGCCAATTCAGACTGAGGTCCTTAAAACAAAGACAAAATGTCCTAGTGAGAATATGGTGCACACACCATGGATTGTGTGGCCTTGTTTACCATTGCAAGAACTTCAGTCTGACAGTTCATTGCATATAGAGGGACACAGAATTCATTTTCATAGATTTTTTGTTTTCATTTTTGAAAAAATCGCTTGATTAAATTAAAAAAGCATTTCATGAAAGTGTAGTAGTCGTGATCATTAATTAACTTAACATGCTGTAAATCGCTTAACCAATAACTTGATATTTTAGAAATTTCATAAACCATATTTTTTCAGAGTGGTATCAACATAATCAATCTGATCGTTATTGGGTTTGTTAACTTTCAGTTCTAAATTTTCGATCAGTGGACAAGAGGTTTGGATTAAATAGTTTCAGATTGAATACTATCCTCTACCGGTATTTACAAAGCCTCTATGGAATGTGATTAGATCTTCTTCTTCTTCTTTACTCTACAATGCCTTGGGGGCAGTGAATAATAGGTTCATAAGAACGGAGGGCTGTAATAATGGTGTGTTTATAGTGACACCTAGTTGTGCTGATGGATGGACTGCTATACCTCTATGTTTACAGTGACACCTAGTTGTGTTGAGGGATGGGTTGCGAGGTCTGTATGTTGGTAGTGCCACCTATTTGGCTGAGTGGGATACTGAGTCATCCTGTTATTGAGATCTTGTGTCGATGCTTGCAATGCAATATCGGTAGGTAAGGTCATAGTGATGCCTAGTAATGTTGAATGGTGGTATGTAGTGTCTGTATACTTGGCAATAGTGATACCTGATTGTGTGATAGTCTGTTGTTGAATGGTGTGCAGTGTCTATGCCGAACCCTCTTAGTTCATCTGCATCAGACACACCTCATAGGTGCCATTGTGACACCTACATGGTTGTTGGACAGGTCTGTAGTTGTGACACCTATGTCATTGTTACAGTGTCTCCTTACTATCTCTCAGAGGACTGAAATATTTTGTGAGGGCGAAAATAGTATACACCCAAATATTAATTGGTCAGGTGCTACATCAATACAGCATAGCTGTCAATGATTTAGGAATTAATCTTTATAGAATTGTCATTTCTGACCAAAACTATTTTGCTTGTATTTCTGTCATAAATAACCTTTTGGTATCAAACATAATTGACATTGATTTGAAGGCGTGAAATATGCTCTGACGTTTAATGAGGCAGGTGTTGTGAAGGTTCTGTGTACAGTGTGTGACTTATCACGAAAACGTCTGTGGTCTCGCCGAGTCCTGGTCATCGCCAAATCCTGTGTCTAAGCCTGTGTCAACACCAAGCTTTTTAGTATTCATCTCAGGTGTTCCACAGGGATCGCTCATAGCCCTATGTATCCAGATCACAGATTAACTTGACATGATCTAAATATTGTGTAAGTCAGCCAATTTTGATAGGATTTGCGTGTTGGCTTTTGAAGCTTATTCCAATAGACGGCCATTGCATGTGGAATGCTCTCACCTTTACATCAACACTGGGAATGAAGCAGGAATGGCCAAACCCTGAGAATGCAAACAGTGGCTTTAATGTTTTCACGGGTGATTCAGTCGACACCACTCAATGCTTTGTCATTAGTATATAATTATAATATGCACTGAATCCTATTTTCAATCTGCCTTTCATTAATAATTTGGACAAAACGAAAGACTACATGATGATTTAACAAATGTTTCTATCATCATGGTTATTACTTTTACTTATTTGATATTTGAGTACGTATATCCCAGTATAATTGGTTGTAACATTAAATAGATAAACATTAAGACCGTCTATGGCTTGATAATGACATAATCCACCGTTATTGTAAATGTCAAGTGTATAACTAAATGGTATTAATATAATTTATCGCATAATATGCCTCCTGGGAGTGTAATAAATCCATTCAATATTTTCAATGTACACCCAGCAAAATATTGTTATACAAGTTCCTTGTCTATGTTGCCTTTGCACATGCTTGCTGCTTCACAGGCATAGGGCAGGACACCAGTCAGTGTGAACGTGCTGCTGTGTGGAATGCACAGACAATCCTTCAGAGATAACGTTCTCAGGACTAGCTACAGTAGTCTAATGACTAGTAATGTACGTGGATTTGTCAGGTGTTTCCAACTGAATGTCGATAATGCAGCTTTTCTAGAATTATATGATAAAAAAAATCTAATTTATTACTGAATTTATTAAACGCATTGGTAAGAATTATATTGTGATCGGCAAAGCCTCACTAAAAATCAATTTTACCAATTCATTTGATAAATTCAGTAATAAATTACCACTCATGTTAGATCCTCTCGGTATATTTGTAGGCTTAGAAGAGTTCCAGTTTCCTTCTGGTGGGTATTTCCATCAACTGCTAGGCTATTCCGCATATCAGCCACGGCCTAATTTATAAAAAGGGAAAAAAAATAGGCAAGATTTGAGAGATTTCCCTGAGGGCGCAGTGTGCACTTCTGCAAAATTGCAAGGTCAAGGTCACCGAGTGATTTCTTCCGAAGTCTTGAGTATTATTCAGCGATCACCCAGTTGACAGTCGCTGGTCGCTTACTCTTTACACATTCGGTGATAGACAGAAAGAAGCAGAAATGGGATCAATTCTATTGTATCTGCAGCCTGCGCTCCATTGATTTTCACTACCAACCATTAAGCCATCCATTTTAATGGAGACGGCCTCTTGTCAGTTAACAGCAAAGGCGCGTGCCCATCAAGTCACATGAACCTACCTAGCAGGCCTGGGGCCTAGGTTATAGTAAGATCCATCTGGAGTAAAAGGGCAATTTACAGGAATCAGAATTGGGTCTTGTTATGTTCAGAGGAAGTGTTCCTAGGGAGGGAGTCAGCGAGGGGGCACCTGATTAACTGGAGAGAATTGAATTATATAGAATACAGAACATATTGAGAAAGTATACCGAAAACCGATATGAGGAATTACACATAGTCTTAATCAAATGTGTCATGTTTTTTTTTTGTTATGGTAAATTAGATTTAGATAGATGAATAAGAAAACAGTGGTTCTTTTTTGACATGTTTGCTTTGGTGAGTTTTTGTGAAAGGTTAATTGGCAATAGGATGCAGATATACATTCAGAAGTAGTTTGTTCTCAATGGAGAATATTACCATATATATGTGCAAGATAGGAGTGCGATATTATTACATACAGTTTGGCAGTTGTCTCCCTTAGTTCATCTGTGTCATCCATTGCCTGTATGCCTTCCTGAAGTTACTATGACACCTAGCTGTGGCCTTTCGCGCAACATGCATGAACACTGTCATCTTCTGGAAACTTTTCCAAACCTTAACTAAGTCGTGAACTAATGGTACTTCTCTGATGGTGGTTCAATTACAGACAAATGTAGACTGACTGTTACATGCCAGGCACATGGTTACCGTGACAACTCTCTGCATGAGAACTGTCAGCACTGGATCCAGACTCTGTCAGCAGTGGATAATAACAGTGTTCCAGCATGGTCTCCTCTCCAATCTCAGTTGATGCCAGGTCTCAACCAGCGCAATTCTAAAGGTTAATCATTCCTAGAGGCTTCAACAATGACTATATATTCTGTCCTGATCTTCCTACCATGTACAGGCTGTCTAGTTACCTAAATGTCGCTTTTCAGTGGAAATAGAGTGAAGAAAGTCTGGCACAGTTTGATTGCAACTCGAGTCTTAGTGTCTTGTGGTGGGGACTCTTTGTTTTCACTGTTAGCAATTAAATGTCTGCATTGTGATTAATCTATGCATTGTAATTCCTACCTTCCAGGATTTTGACGCACACACACACACACACACACACACACACACACACACACACACACTCACATTGTATACTGGTATACTATTTATCTTTTTCTAACTTTTCTAAAATATTTCTCTAAATAATGTAGCATAAGAATAGATACATTTATAAAATAACTATCATATTTTTTTTGTATTGATAACAATACTATTTTTACTTTCTTTTATATTAATTGTAATAATACACCATGAATTAATTATGATTTATCATTTATCACCCATTACATACACTATCTATCACTCATGACATTCCAGAACATATAACCTCTCCACTTGTCTATTAAATCCTGTGATAAATCCAGCAAATATTGCCCCTCTCTCATCACTGCATCCATTTGGTAACTCTATCTCCGATCAAACCAAGCCCTGATGGATTATTGAATGACCGATAGAGGCACTATAAATTCCTAAATAACATTTATTTCCACGAGTTTCCTTGCTGGGAAAAATGTAGATTCACGTCTAATGGAATGCATCTTGGGCCTCTGATTGTTAATTAATGGTTTGTTAAGTCTAGACAAGCTATGGTCCAAATCCAATCAGTGTGATTGGGAGTGCACTTCCATAATACACAGACAGAGAGTATTGTTGGGGATCCTTATGGAGACCATCCTGTCCTGAATGTGATAGGGAAGTCTAACACAATGGGCCGTGCATCTACGAGGAACTGTAAGAACGGGAATCGATGGCCAATGCCTCCAGTAGTTATGTCTTTCTATAGATTCTCAGGATAATATCGCTCTATGGAAGTGTGATTGGCAGTTCTGGTAGTGACATATTGGTGGTTAGAGGGGTTGTACAGGGGTATGCATTTGGTCCAATTGTGTTCTATTTGGTATTGGTTTTGAGAGAAATGCAAAAAGTTCTTGAACATATTTGTTTTTATTCATTGTTGATAATAAATTTCCCCCCTGAATTGGAACATATTTTTTATCCTGGCCCTTGGAATAAATATGGGAAATAGAGAAAGGTAAAATACTATTTTATTATGGAGTTTTGAGAGAAATGAAAAACTTTTAGAACATATTTTGTTTTTATTTATTGTTTATAACAGACTTTCCCCAGATATAGTACATCTTTATTGCATTGGACTGAATCTGAGAAATATTGAAAAGTATAAGGATAATAATAGATTATTTTGTTTGTGTACAGATATACTGAGAGCTATAGAAATACAATATTAATAAAAAATAAAATTGTCATTATCAAGTTTCTATACTACTGTGAATGAAGAATGTGAATGTACAGACAATGGAAAAATATGAGATCAAAATGTAACTGTGTCAGACTTTTTGAGCACAAAAAAAGTTTAATTATTCCGAAGATAGTGCCCGCTTCAGCTGTGTATTTTGTGATGTTGAGACGCCTAGCTTTGGGTAATCTTTCTTGTCATTTTGGTTATATTGATTTAGATTTAATCTGACCCTGGTAGCTGAAGATTCCTCTATGTTTAACGTGAAAACACGCACCAGTGCTTGTCCTGCTCTCCAAACGAAATGAAATGAGAGATAATCTGATAGCTGGAGACACAGACACGCTACTCCCGGTGCACGTGCCGCACAGTGCCAACATCGGAATGCTCAATCATCCCGCATGCCACCACTGGACGATTCATAATGAAAAGATATTGCTCCTCTTTTGTTTGAGGAGGAGAGAAAGTCATTACAGATTCGCAGCAAATGATGCTGTAAACCTACCGTATTTCCCCGTGTATAATACGCACTTTTGTACCCCCAAAACAGACCTCTCACGCGGGGGTGCGTATTATTCATGGAGACACGATTC